>PITA01011952.1:22013-64395 GCA_004023965.1 Spilogale gracilis
TTTTTTTTTTAAAGATTTTATTTATTTATTTGACAAAAACACAGCAAGAGAGGGAACACAAGCAGGGGGAGGGAGAGAGGGAGGGCGAAGCAAGATTCCCGCTGAGCAGGGAGCCCATGTGGGGCTCAATCCCAGGATCCTGGGATCATAACCTGAGCCAAAGGCAGTCAGTCACTCAACAACCAAGCCATCCAGGTACCCCAAAATACATGTCTATTAATAAAGCATGCTGCCTTCTCAATGGAAGAGTCTTAGCTTGTTGTCTATTATCAAGTGCAGCACAATTTTTAGCATTGGTTTTTCTAGGAGATTAACAATAAGTGAACCTTAATGATTTTCAAAATTTTAACAAATGCTGTGATATGCACTTGTAGTCAATAATTTTAAAATTACTCAATATGGCCACTAGATAGCAGTATAAGTCTTTGGACTCAATATGAAATATAACCTGAATAATTTTTAAATTACATGTTTCATAATAGCTTTCACTAAATCTTGCCAAAAGGAAAAATCTGAGGCAAAAAGCCAATGTTATGGTAGAAAGTGTTTCTGAGTTGTGTTCTCTCCTGTTTGGTATTTTCTTTAGTGAAATTTAACAATTACCTAGTAATTTTAACTACAGTTAATAACTTTGATTTATTTCATTTCACTTATTTATTAAAGGCAAAAGCAGGATGTATTTGTTATGGAGTGGGATACTCAACAATGATGTCAGAGACTAAGTTGAGATTCTTTAATACACACTGTACTTTCAATGTTGTCATTAAATCACATCAATGAAAATACACTGCTCATTCTAAAATGTGGGAGTACACTTGTTGTAAGTAAATCTTTAACCCATGCACCCATGGACATAAAATATAGAGTTTTAGACTTCTGACCCAATGACAGATGAAACTTACTTCATCCAAATCCCATAAAAATGATAAAAGAAACCAAATGAGCAGCAACCACCTCATTGTTGGAAAATGTAAGAGGAGCTCATAAGTGTGACAGAAGCATTGAGTTTTTCATGGATAAAGTAGATGGAACTCGATGGAAATGTTTTTTAAATAGCAAGCATAAATGTTTACGTGCTCTGAGAAACCCAAGATCAGCAAACACCAGAGGTACCAGAGAAATGAATCGATCAGTTTCCCCCAACAATCATGGCGAAAGCTTAGTTTGGCCGCATGAATGGCAAGTATGACAAATGAGGAATTTAGAGACCTTGGAACCGTATTGGTACACAGTTCTGTGCACTTAGAGCAGCTGGCTGTGGTGTTTACTCACAGATTACAGCTGGCCAAATTCTCTCTGTCAAATAAATGAAGCATTTTACAAGATTCACTTTGGGTATCAGGGCTTGAAAGAGACTTTCAAATCTTGAAAGCATTTTACAAGATTCACTTTGGGTATCAGGGTTATACTTTAAAAAAAAAAAAACCAAAAACAAAACTTTAAGATTTTCTTTCTTTACTTATTTGAAAGAGAGTGAGTGAGTGAGATATTACCTCAACAGGCTTCAGTAAAATGCTAGTAAATTCTTAGTTAGTTATAATCCATAGATGTGAGTTTCCCAATCCATGACCATACTATTTATGGTAGACAGAATAATAGCCTCTCCCCCCCAAAGACCTCTATGGCCTAGTCCCTAGAACCTGTGAATACATTACAGTACGTGGTAAAGAGGAATTAGAGTGGCAGATGGAATCAAGGTTGTTAACCAGTTGACTTTAAAATAGGGAGATTATCCTGGATTATCCGCTTAAGACTAATGTCATCACAAAGGTTCTTAACAGGAGAAGAGGGAGGCAGAGGAGAATCAGAGAGAAGGCAGCATAAGAAGGAAACCAGGGAACCAGGGGACACAAATCTGGTCCTGATTCAGTCGTAAGTGGTCTGTCATTCCTGGTGCTTATTTAATCTTTTTAAATTGTAGTCTCCTTAAGGGAAAGATAACATGACTGGAGGAGAGCAGTAGTTCTAAAACTTCTAATCACAAAGCTGTTTTTCCAGAAAACGGGCAGATGCAACAGAGAAAAGTTAGCATCCTCTGGTTCTGAAGGAAGGAAGGAATGGCCTGCCCCGAGGCCCCCTGCTTCTGCATTCCCTCATGTCTGTCGCCTGAGGGTTGCCCTCAGGTGGGGGTTGCCCTGGGGGAAGTGGGGAACACCACTTGTGAAATCACTACATTGTCAACGCTCTCCAAAATCTTCCATGGGATGGTGTTCATCATGTACACGTGATAGAATGGAAGGATACATACGTTCCTCTCTTTATTAGATTGCCATCCAAGAAAAAGAATTTCGTTCTTCAAATATCAATTAAGTTAAACAAGACAGTACAAATATCTAGAAGGTATTCCCTTCAGAACCAGGTAGAATATCCTCTAGAAGAAACTGAATTTCAAATATATCTTCAGAATTGAAAATCTAAATCGGAAATACAGAAATGTGATAGGACACTTGTGAAGTCAAACACACATAACAGGCGATTAACTTTAAAAACAGAACTATGTTCCTTTCGGTACCTTTGTGTTACTGCCGACAGCAAATACTCTCACTCGTTTCACTTAACTCTCCAAGTTTTCCCTGCTCCATATGGGTAGGACTTCTTAATATAGATTCTTACACCACAGTTGAGAAAATGTAAACTCACAGGCTTGTGGAAAGTAATCTTGCCCTTTATTTTTTATTTTTATTTTTTAAAGATTTTGTTTATTTATTTGACAGAGAGAGACACAGCTAGAGAGGGAACACAAGCAGGGGGAGTGGGAGGGGAGAAGCAGGCTCCCTTCCCACTGGGCAGGGAGCCCCATGCGGGGCTTGATCTGGGACTCCAGGATCATGACCTGTGCCACCCACAGGTAAATGCTAGTAAATTCTTAGTTAGTCTTGTCCTTTAAATGGTCCGAACTTTAAATGGTCCGAACTTTAACATAGAGAACAAATGTTTCCTTGTTCATTTGTACTGTACACATTTTTGTGTATTTCCTCTTACTGCAATAAAAAGAACATAAGAGAAAGAGGAATCTTGGATAACTCTAAAGGAGGATGCTCTAAAAGAGCTTATAACCACAGACTAGGTAGTTTGAAAAAACATCATTTTGAATAAACACATTTATCTATACTACATATTTTAGCTTATCATAATCCCAATGTATATAAGTTTATCATGGAATTCTAGACTTAACTGCATACACACACGACTTAGTTCTTTTGATATTTAGAGGTAATAGATAATATCATTTAAAATTTGTATGTAACTGTTTAAACAGCTCTATCTATGAAAATTTTAAGAATTATGCTCTCTAGGCCCAGCTTGCTGTTGAGAACTCCAGCCTTCCATATGTGGGGCCAAACTATGACATTATGACTATATTAGCTCTAAAGACTCAGCAGCATCCAGAAAATATGTGCATATGTTTTCAGTGTAATATCCACTGCACGCTAAGTTCTGCACGGGACGTTTACTCATGTGGGACAATAAACATGAAGAGCTTAAATAGCTGCTTAGATATTTTGAGATCTAATTGGATTTTCAAGAGAATACTTTCCAGAAAAAAATGGGGAGAACATGGAAGAATATATCAAGACCGAGAGGGACTTAATAAAAGGACACATATACACCAGCCCAAATCTTTCCAATCTTAAAATAAAAATTCTTCAATATGTGATCATGCCCAATCTATGATGATAACACAATTTGAGTGGGGAAAAAATGTTTTTAAAGGTCTGATTTCCCCTTTTCTCAGCCAAAAATACTACAAGCAAGAACTTGAGCCTTCAGAAACTGTCTAAACTACAGTGAAGGTCTCCCTTTCCACCTTCTTCATCTTTTTTTTTTTTTTTTTTTTTTTAAGAGGGAGAGAATGCAAGTGTACGCCAGCAGTGGGTGGGACAGGGAGTGGGAGAGGGAGAATCTTTTTTTTTTTTTTCAACATAGTGTGTAAGGATAATCTTATTAAGAATTTTTAAGAGTTGAAGGAAGAACAACATGATATGATGGGAGAGAATAAGGTCTACCCTAATGGATTATTTAGTTCTCTCCTTAGAATTTTAGAAAGGAATAAAAAAATATAGAAATGAATATGTTCCTCTCTTCTCGAAGTCTGACCATACTTCCACCCCAATCTATAAATTGGATATAGGATTACAGTGGCGTTCGCATTTCCACAGGATGCTAGGGTTGGATTAAATGATGAAGACTATTCCAGTGTTTCTTTCCATGCCAAGTGGTGGCCATAATTCAGTTAATATCACTTTGAAGAGATACATCCTTGCTCACCTAATTGAAGAAAGAATATAGATTGAGACATTCAATTTTTTTTTTTTTAAGATTTTATTTATTTGACAGAGAGAAACACAGTGAGAGAGGGAACACAAACAGGGCAAGTGAGAGAGGGAGAAGCAGGCCCACCACGGAGCAGGGAGCCTGATGTGAGACTTGATCCCGGGTCTCCGGGACCATGACCTGAGTTGAAGGCAGTTGCCTAACCAACTGAGCCACCTAGGCGCCCAGACATTCAATATGTTTGATGGACTGAGAAGGTTATTTGAAATTACTTTGGCACTAAAATTGTGTCTTTTTCGGAGAGGGAGAGTCTTAACCAGGTTCCATGTCCAGCATGCACCCCAAGGCAGGGCTCAATCTCATGACCTGAGATCAGAAACTGAACTGAAACCAAGAGTTGGATGCTTAATCAACTGAGCCATCCAGGTGCCCTCAAAATAAGGATCTTCATGATATCTTGGGCAAACCCAAAAACAGATGGGTCACCTCTTAAGGCATTTAATATGTATTTGAGAATTAAATAACTTCTCTAAAAAAGTTAAATACTGTGCACTCTTTATTCTGAAATGTTTGCATTATAAGAGAGATTTTAAAACAACTATCATTAAAATGACTTAGTAAGTAGCTTATATATATTTGCCTATGTATAAAATGTTACATAAACAATGGGAGTGAGACAAACTTAGCATCCTCAAAGAACTGGCAACATAATACCTAGTAGTTTAGTTTCATGGATAGCATCTAGAGAGATGGCTGGAGATTAATTATGTTTCAATTCCTATATATTTCCTGTTAGAATAAAAGAATCACGATTTCTGAAAACAAATTTATACTTTATGTGATCATTTTGTTGAAGCTCAATGGGAAAGAAAACAGAAATGTCTTAGACCTAGAGTCATGGGTCTGTTTTGTATGAACCGCTAGCCAGTAGCAGCAATTTTAACTATTTTTCCTTGTTTACAACACATTGTCAAAATCATCCTGCTGTGAGAACAATGAAAAGATACAAATGGGGAGAGATTTTGCCATTAGTATTGTGCTTCCTGTTCATAGATCTGCATTTTAAATGCCTGGCAGCGCCTTTGAGTAAAAATATAACTAAAGCAAGAGAAACAGGTCAGAAAACTGACCTACTTTCTTCATCTCTCTGTTTAACAGTAATGGCAAGGCTTAAGAAAAATGAATCTCAGTAGTTCTAAAAACCTGAGAATTATAGCAACAGGTAAAGAAGATGTACTGTGAGCTTAGCCATTCCCGAGAAAATAAGCAAGCAAGCAGTTCTTTACATAAGATGCTGGGGAAGATTTGGAATGATGAAAATTTGTAACTAACTTTCTCAGAAAATAATTTATTCAATTACGCCTACTTAAATGGAGAATAATTTTCATAGAAAAACTAATTACTGGTGGGTTGTTTTTCTTAATTATAGTATGTAGACCCAAATTTTATTCCTTTAACAAAATTTGTTGAAAGACAAATACAGGATCCTGCGTCCATAGTAAAAGGTCACATAATTTTGCCCCCAAGAATTTTTTGACATTGTTCACATAAACACAGTTGCAGTCCTTAAGTGCTGAGATGTATGTATTAATGGAATCCCGCTAACACTAGGAAACCATCACAGCGTTAATACCTGAGTTCAGGTTTGAAGGACATGAATTGGCAAGTTTTTGAGCATTCACATTACGAGAACAGAACATGCAAAGCAATGAGTGACAGGTTTAGTAAGGCGGTGATGCCAAGCACAGGTCTATGCAGGATGATGTGAGAAGCTGGAGAGGTGTGAGTAGGAAAGATTACTGAGCTTTGCATTAAAGTAACACCAGCTGTCACAGTATATGTATATAATATAGACACGCGCACATATATACACCTTTAGTCATTTGCCTGTAGTCCAAATTACTATTCCAGGTTGTGGTGGGGGGTGCTTCTGGCGGGCTTGAGCCTTTTGGGTCCTCCTTGATGGAAGCTCCCTCACTTTTGACACAGAGCCGGGGTATCCACACAGGGGCAAGGCTGGCCTAGAAATGGTCTATCTTACTTATGCCCACATTCTCTTGGCTGGAACTCCATGGCCTGGCCATGTCTTATTGCAAGGGAGGCTTGGCATCTCAGGATGAATGGAAAAATGATAAATAGCTGGATTGCCTTTGCCAGAAGCCTGACATGCTAGGCTAGTGGGGACGGGTGGTTTTCTCATGTTGCGGAGTCTCACAGTCAGATGTGCTACTAATGAAGATCACTTGAATAGAGTATGAAGGGTCTACTAGAATAGGATAAGACTACTAAGAGGAAAGCTAGTTCATGGAAACCAGTGATTAGAAAGACAGCGGCAGCATCACAGGAAAATAGAGGTAAAATACAGAAGATTTTCCTGAAATACAGTCGCCTGAATTTAATGACTGACTATATACTGAACTGAGGTACAGAGAAGGATAGAAAATGAGGATTGTATTGATGGTGATACTGTTAAATAAAGTCAAGAGCATGTCAGGTGAAACAGAATCATGTGAAAAAGAGGAGCACGTCTTTAGAAATTGTACATTGTTAGGATTTGCAGAACATCTGAGTGGAAACATCCAAGGGGGGAGAATGAAGCTACAGATCTGACTCTTAGAGAAATACATGAGGTGCCTTCTTGGGGGAATGGCAATCAACCAAGAGTCTCTAGGTGGGAGTCCAGAAGCAATACCCGAGGAGAGGTCTGTGGAGCAAAAGAAGATTAATTCTGCAGATCCTAGTTCTCCTACTGCTGAAAAATTAAAAACAGGACTTTCCTTCTTGGCAGTAACAACATTATCTTTCTCATTCGGTTGCTATAAGGATTAAATCAATCACATGATGCATTTAAAAGACTAGTCTCCTGTCTGACAAATGGGGAGAATGTAGTCAACGGGAGTTTGAACAAGAGTGATAAGAATGGTAATCACCAGTTTATTCTGAGTGCCTCTAACCATTGTGGGGAGAAGGCTCTACTTCCCTTCACATCTACCTCTGCTTTTATGGATTCTGCTCCATTCAACAAATAACGCTTCTCTTTACATGCTACATAAATGTTCTGCTAGAATTTCTCTGAAGCTAAAGGAAACAGTCCCATGCGCTGATTGCAAATTCTACATAATTATTCTTCACAATGCTGTACCTACTGCCTGGGATTATAATGTCCTCTCAGAATTCTAATAATATTCTTTATCAAGTTATTGCTTGTCCACAGTTGCCACATTAAAAAAAAACACAATTAAAATTAAAGCCAAAATCAAAGCCAAAAATCTAGGGCAAGCGTAGCCATACTTCTTATGGTGGGAGGAGCAATATGTCAGAGCTTTCATGCTGATGTATACGGTACCTTTACCTTAAATTTGGTTCCTGTGGGTGTTCAGTTAATAGGGAAACAACAAACATTTTATCTCCCTCCTTGAATTTTGCTACTAGAATGCAACTACTAATGTATTCTTTTCTTCTATTAGGCTCTTCTTAGTTAAAAAAAAAAAAAAAGAGAACTGTTTTATCATTGGAGATAATACACAAAAAGGAACTAATTTTTAACATGCTATGCAAATTTAAGTTACTATTTTATTACTTAAATGAATCACAGCTAGATTCATTTAAGACAGTGCGGGTTGATTTTGCCAGTCTATTCAGAAGACTTTGCTGGGTGTAAGGGATACGCCCTCAGGAACGCGGCAGCAGGAGGTGGAAGGCTTCTCACTCTCACTATGGAAGGAGCCTGATCGGAAAGTCAGGAAACGAACTTGGAAGCACAGTGTGACCTGTGAGCACAAGTGAAGGAGAAAGTTCAAGAAACACTGGTTCATTCAGAAGAGAGTGAGTGGGCAGAGTGCCAGATAGGCTCATTTCTTCATGACACCAGGGACCCTGACAGAGATAGCCTCTCTTTCCGTGACAGATATCACAAATTGTGGGGATCCCTACCTCTGGTATAGCTCGGTGCCATGAAATAGACAGATCACACACATAATTTTTCTTGTTCTATTTGATGATCATGAAGCCATCTTCTGATTTTAATTTGGCCTCTCAGGGTTTTTCTGACATGGAAGGGAACATTCTGGTCAGAGGGTGCCTACCTTCATCTTCCATCCATGTGGCAGATAGATTTCTCAATATAAGTTAATAAGTTAGGCAACTTAGTTCCAGTTTGGTTCATGTGAGTGCGTCTGTATGAATCTCTTACAGTCATCTGTGATGACAAAGATCAAATTTTCAGGCCGCAAAATGGAAGACCAAACCGGAGATCAGGGACTATCTGGATCCTGGGAGGTCTCTTGGAAGAAAGCCAACAAGGAGATACTCCCCTTTAATCATTCTTATAGCCAATATCATTTAAATATGGAGGGTGACAGATGGACTAACTTCAGTATAGAAATACTGGCAATTTGCAAACATGATTTTGATTTCAGTGTGATAACAGCTAACGCTTACGGAGTCTGAGGAAAATTAAACTGTTCAGCTTAAACAATGAGTAGAAGGTGCAGGTTTTATGGGCCTGAACACTTTTAAAAGCCCAAAGATTTATCATTTTACCAGTCAGAACGCTGTGCCCAATCCACAGTTCTCAACCGATTACCATCTCATTCACACTCAAAAAATAATTGAAACTACAGCATTTAAAACCTTATTTTAACTTCTCTTAACTACTGCCTTGTCTATCACCCATTTAAAATATGGTCTAACAGTCAGCTAAGACTCGGAATATTTCAGAGAGCTGTTCTGATTACTCATCACTTTGCACCCTAACAAAATGCACTATAAATAATTACAAAAAAATTACTTGAAGTCTGCTAATTTTATTTTTTGAAATTTATTACTCAATTATAGTTGATATGAATTTTCAATAAAAATGTGACAGGAGTAAAATGAACTTATTCTGATCACGTGCGAAGATGGAAAAATACTCATTATGGGTCTGGTCTCATAGTCCCCGAATACTAATTATTTTCAGGAATATCGCATGTACCTCTAGGTCGCTCCACTCCAGAGTCCACTGTACGCAGCAAACACCACTCAGATATCCTAACAAGCACACGCCATTACATTTTTAATTTGTAGTTTTCAGCAATTACCAGAATGGGAAAGCCAAGCCTTTGTGGTATTTTTTTTTTTTTTTTGCAGGTGATGAGCATTACTGTTTAGTGCTTATAATATGTATATATATATATATATATATATATATATAAATATATTATATAAATATATAATACCTGTCTTATCTTTGGATGGCAGAATCACTGCATTTGTACTCTTTTATTTTAAGACCAGGTATAACACAGTTCTCTTATGGGAAGATTAAAAAACTTATTAGTGATTCACTGTTGTACCTTAACATATTTATTGTAAAAATGCTACTTTCGGGCGCCTGGGTGGCTCAGTTGGTTGGACGACTGCCTTCGGCTCAGGTCATGATCCCGGAGACCCAGGATCTAGTCCCACATTGGGCTCCCTGCTCAGCGGGAAGCCTGCTTCTCCCTCTCTCGCTCCCCCTGCTTGTGTTCCCTCTCTGGCTGTGTTTCTCACTGTCAAATAAATAAAATCTTAAAAAAAAAAATGCTGCTTTCACCATCATTGCCTATTTGATTTTGAAGGATTATTAGCATGCAACTTCTAAGTGGGAGAAATGGATATCCATTTCAAAAATGGAGTCAAGATAATAATGAAACAGAGGAAACCACCATTATTTGTCTCTCAAACATTTTTCCTTGTAGCAAGTAGAACCGTACCTACTGTTAAGGTTTGGTTAATAGCTCGTTTTCTACTAGGCATGGGCGTGTGTGTGTGTGTGTGTGTGTGTATTGTGTATGTGTGCATATGTATATATACATTTACATATATTTGGTATATGATATACCTCTGAAGCAACCCACTTGTCAATGGAAATTATGAAATTACCAGCTTTTCATTTACCTTTATTCTGGTTTAAGAGATTATCTGTTAAGATTCCTTTAGCTAGAAATAATTTTTACAAAAAAATTTAAAACGAAGTTGTTCTACTTATTATTTTCAGGAATAAAACTTGCATACACAAAAGCACTGTAACACTTGTAAGCTGTTTTTATATTCCCATCTCATCATTCAACTGAAACATAATACAGTGTTGTGTGTGGATCACAGATCCTCAGTACAATACCTGTGGGTAATTTTGTTTCTTCTTAAAGGTACTTTGGGTTCCAAAGGAGCCATTGTTTGATTCCAATGATCAGCAAGCACCCACTGTGACATGTTGCACTGCTCTGAATATGCGTGAATAGAGTCATTTTTGTTCTGAAATAGGTCTATACAAATCATAGCAAGAGCTACACTTTATTTTTTATTCCGCAGCCAGATACAGCATTAACGGCTTTGTAGGTATGTTTGTCATTTTAATTTCAAAGCTTTGTATCAGGTATCATATGGCTTTACTTACTTGTGGAGCATAAGGAGTAACATGGAGGACAGTTGGAGGAGGAAAGGAAATGTGAACTGGGGTAAATCAGAGAGGGAGATGCAGCAGTGTGAGAGACTGGGGACTCTGAGAAACAAACTGAGGGTCTTGGAAGGGAGGGGGGCGGGGGGATGGGCGAGCCTGGTGGGGGGTATTGAGGAGGACACGAATTGTATGGAGCACTGGGTGTGGTGCATAAACAATGAATCTTGGAACACTGAAAAAAATAATTATAAAAAAATAAAAAGAATTAAAAGCTTTGTAAAGGAGATCTTATCCACCCCCAGGGTACAGAGGGGAACCAGGATGTCTGGAGTTTAAATCGTCTTGTCCAAAGTCACAGTGGGAAGAAGAGAGTAAAACTCATCTTCATTTCTGTTGGACCCCAAAGCACGTGCTCTTCCCCGAAACTGTATCTTATTGCAGATGCTAGGAACGCAGCGCACATGCTAGATGCTGGTCATGCCCCGTGCAAACACAGGGGGGCGCGCTGACAAAGAGATGTATGCTTTCAAGTCACGCCCGTTATTCTGCAGCAACACCTCACCTATTCGTAATAGGTTTATAACAAATCGCAACATTTCTTTCCATTATTGCCAACATTTTCAAAGAGCTCAGAGAATTATTCTAACAAGACGCATGTGTTACAGGACAAAGTTTAGGTATCTAAGGGCTGAAACAGAACTCAAACCTTCGAAGATTATGCGATCTCTTTTCTTATGAGCAACAATTCATGGTATAGTAAAATTATGAAAAAAAAAAGGCTCACAATTTTTAAAGTGATTTCCAGAGAATGTAGACAGAGCATATTTTTAGAGGGCTATCTATTCTAAAACGTTTAAATTTTCTCTTGGCCTGTCTATATTACTCTTTTGGGGAATAAGAAAAAAAAATACCCATAGAGGATCACAGGGGAAGGAAAGCAACCGGTGAGCAAAGCATATGGGGGAACAAGGGGAAAGTGGAAAACATGTATTCTACCCCCAAGTTCTCTGTTTTCATTAAATCTCTGAGCCTCCAACAAAATCTATCAGAGTCTAGGAGGGGGATTCTAAGCACATTCACTGTTACCTGCTCTCTAAATTGTGACAATGATCAAAATGCCTGTGTATAGTTCTTGACAAATGGAAAAAGAATTCTGTCACAGAGCTTCTAAAGGGTTATTAGAAACATGTCTGAGTTGTACTGACAGACCGGCTTAGATTCTAAGCCCTGTGGGGGATGGATTGATATCTTTCCAGGTGAGGTTGTCAGAACTTACTCCAACACTTAATAAAAACAGCAGTACAGACAGAGTGGGGCGGGGGAAAGCTTGGACCCCAGATCGCGAAGTCGGAACAAAATCCCATACCTTCTACGGAATTTCATTACCAGTGGTGGTAGGAATTTTAGGAGGGGATACGTTTAAAATATATTATTTGTGATACACATTCTGGGATAAAAGTTTACATAAAGCAAATATGATTATTCATGGTAGACTCTTAGTGACGAATAATATTAACCGCTCTCTGTAGAGATATTAGTCAGTAGTAGTTCCAACACACCTGAACACAGAGCACCTGACTGCTGAGGAGCTGTGCCTAAAGATGGCTTGTGGATATCCGTGTATCAGCAAGCCATATGGCAAATTAGACTTCTCTCTGGAAATCTACCTGAATGAAGCCAGAATAATTAGAAATCACCCTCAATAACTGCAGTTTCACGCAGCAACTCGGTCACTGAAATGAAACGGTTTTCAGCAATGCCTGGTATGCAGGTATATTCCAAAAGACAGGCTACAAACTAGCTGCTTGAATTACAGAGCATCGTGGAAAATGGGCCTGCAGACTGAATTTTAAGTTGTTCTCCATCTGCTTTCTCTTTTGATTTGACTTTGAAAGGTTTCGTTTTTTGGTCGACGAAAAAAACCCAATCGGGAGGGTGCCAGACACGGTCTGTACGTTTCCTTAGAAGGGATATCCACTGGAGGGTGATAGAACCCAACCATCAGTTACTCAGTTAATCTCTCTAAGGGATGTGCTCTATTATATTGGAAAATTTTAAATGATTTTAAATAGTGAGTATCATAAGTATGAAGACACTATGGCTCAGGGTTTCTCTATTTTTTAATGTGCCTATGAATCGCCTGGATGTTTTGTCAAAAGGTAGATTATGATTTAGTTGGTCTGGGGACTCAATCTTTTAAGAGTTGCCGATGCTGGTCTGTGAATCACAGTTATTACTCTAACCTGAGTAATAAGGCTAAAATAGATGCACCATGCTTCACTAAGAAATGAGAGCTCTCTCTCTCTCTCACACACACACACACACACACATACACACAAATAAGACATTTGCAATGTCTTCATCATGAGAAGCAGTAAATGTTTTTCTCCTGCCCTTTGAAACTTGTTGAAAACCAAGGAGTAACTTATCCAAGACCTGTATGTCATTAACCCCAAGTGGCAGAAAAGTCTTGATGTATTATTGATACATTTATTCCATAAATATATTGGCATCTCCCCCAGGTGAGGCACAAGAAACGTACATGGTTCTTGGCAACATGAGGCTTATAGTCTAGGTGAAGAGACAAAATACATACACATAAGTACGCATTTCTTCTGAAAGAGGTACTGAATACTAAAGATGCAAGAAGATCTAAGCTAGTAGGTCAGTGGTAGTTCCAATATGCCTGAACACACAGAACACCTGACTGCCGAGGAACTGTGGGGAATATCAGAGGAAGGGACCTGAACAGAAGCTCTGAAATATGCATAAGCATCGTGGAACAGGAAGTAAGGCAGAGCAGGCCGGCCACACAGGGAAGTACCAGGGTCAATCAGGAGGCGAAAGGTTGTTGGGGGGTAGTATGGGGGGACTATTCTCTATGTGGTTTCTTCAGAAAGTAATGGGTAAGCAGGGTAAAGAGGTTTAGCATTTGCTCCTTTAAATACTCTCAGCAGATGTGAAGTATATATGGACTGTCCCCAGTAGTCTGACTGTGACATGTTTAGGGCAGGGGAATAGTGGCCCCCAGTCTAAGAATTGATGAAGGAGTTGGTGGGGAGTATGGGCTCTGGCTTAGTGGATATGCATTTCAAAGACATGCTCCTGAGGGAGTTGTTTATCTCTAGAATTAGCTAAACTTGGGAGGGACAGTCCCTTGTGTATAATGCTTCAGATGGCAAAACACCAGAATACAGAAAATTAGAAAAACAACCCCCCCAAACATGTACAATGCAATCAATGTATCCAGTGAAAAGGTGGACATATATATATTTGAAGATCAAAATGAAGGTTAGGGTCAGTCCTAACTTTAGGAATCATAAGCATATGAATGTCATTTAAAGTGATTTAAAAGGAGGTGATTAACATACCCACTGATGAGAGTAGGCAATAGGCAGAAGGAGGTCTTGGATGAACATAGTCAATTAAAGTTTGGAAAGAAAAGGAAAAGTTCTCAGTTTACTGACAATGATTAGTTAGAGGAGCAGGAGAAAGTCAGGAATGTGTAGCTTCATGGAAATCTAGGAAAACAAGGCCAGGTTTATCAATGGCATTAAATACAGATAAACAGACATGATGAGAGAGTTTGCGTATCATCATGCTGATTCTTTTAAAAAATTGTTTTTTTCTTCAGATAACTAAAATGACTTTTGCAATGATGTATTCTCTTCAATCCACTGTGCTATTTGTCTTATAGATACAGATGCTTGGGAGTTTTAAGCAATTGAGATATTAATCATTATAAATACTACCATTTAGAGTCAAACTTAAGATTGATACACAATGCAAATTAGACTGAACTTTCACTGATTCCTTTATGATGACATACTATATTCATTGTTGTCCTGAGCTGGGTGAATTTTAGACATGGAAGTAGTACTGTATTAATTCAACAATTATCCTTTAACTAGATGGTATGGCCATAGTCACAAAACCCATGTAGTTATAAGATCACATTGTTTATTCAGTTGGTTTACAAAGGTTTAGGTGTCATAACATATATGAGGATTGGTTTTATTAATGTCTTTCAAGGGTCACCTTCTTCAGCTGATGCTGAATCCAGTAATAGGCTATCCTTTTCTCTTTCAACATAGTTCATTTAACCTGACACCTCTAAACAGTAGCAATTTTACATTTATATCCACTCAAGAGCTACTTCCTAGAACGTGACACTGGGGCTTGCATGACTGACTCTCTTGTCCCCTTGATAGGTACCATGAACTATTTGAGGGCTTATGTTTTTTTCTCCCTAGACATCCTCAGGGACCTACCTCAACAGTCATCTTCTATATGGGCATGGCTTCAGCTACATCACCATTTTCACTAGTCTGATACACTATAGAACTTATTGGTCTTTTTACCTAAGCCAAAAACTAATCTCACTGCTCTAGATGTGATCCAACCAGTATAGGATAGGGCTATTACCTTCCTTGTCTTGGACACTATACAAAGACTATTGCTGGCTTTTAAAATAAGCCACATTATGTTGTTGATGGGTTGAGCCACCACTCATCCAAAAATCCCTGCTGTTTTTTGCAGAGTATTACTACGAATTTTGATATGCTCATCTTAGATTCTTATTTGATTTCTGTGGAAAGACACATAAAATCTCTATGGATTCTATTAAGGTTCATTCTGTTTTATTTCAATTCCCTTTCCTATCAATACTTTCCAGATCCTTTGAGTACTTACATCATCTCATACATATGCTTTATCTCCTAACTTCCTGTCAACTCTCAGTTGGAGAACCATTTTTGTCTTGTCACACGAGCCATTGATGGTTGAGTTTTTCAGTGATGGGCCAATGAAAGAGCCCTTCAACACAAGGTTCCAAAGTGATGTTAGTGGGAACACCAATCAGCTCTCTAGTTTATGTTTCCTCATTCAACCAAAAGGCAAACCAATAAGCAATACTGAGCCAAGGTTTTTGCACTGTGCTCATTAGACTGCTGTGGAAATGACAGAAATGCTTCGTTGAAACAAAAAATCCACATTTACTACCTTTCTGTCACTGGTCAACATGTCGATATTTATAAAGAAACTTGGACACAAGAATAGTGATAAAACTGTTTATAAAACTTTAGATTTATCTGGACTCTCAATTTAATGCTTTTCCTCCTCCTAGCCCCATTTTGGAGTGCTTAAGAAATAATCACATGAAATATGGCAACATTTCGGAGACAAGCGTCCAAACCCTCACTGCCTGGGTTATTATTTACTATTAATTCTGTGTTGAAATTGCCTTTCTTTTCAGTCAGGGGTAGAACTCTTGTGATTTGGGGCTTTAATTTTTTTAAACAGGAACATACTGTAGTGAGGATCTTTAGAATATGACTTTATGCGCTATAAATCTGTGCTGATATTATAGCTATAAAATGTCAGGCTAAGCATGTGCTAATAAACAAATCCTACCACATGGGCTGAGAGAATAGTATCAGACTATTCCTACCTAATATGGACTTTATCACCAGCTATTACACAGTGAATATTTAAGCTCCATTGTCTTGCCTCAACTGAGAAAGCTTTCCTGCATCAGCATTTCTGAAACCAATGAATCACATGTAATGCTAATGTGTGGTAATAAACACCTTTAGCTGTGTTTTACGCAGCTGGGGTTCCCCAGAAGCAATCGTCACATTAATGCTAGTTTATCAAAGCCTGGTAGGAGTTTTTTAACTGGACACGTAAGTCAAAGACTAAGTACACAAGTACAGAGGAATGCATTTCTAAGTTTTTTTTCTCCCTTTCTTTAGAATCCCAGATTATCCTTGAAAAAATAAGGTCCCCTGACCTCAGTTATCTCTTAGCCCTAGAAAAGAAATTGACCCCTCCAAAAAGCCATTTTAATCATGTGTACTCACCGATTTTTAAACACAGTATTTTATTTTTTTAATTTTTTTAATTTTTTTAATATTTTAAAGATTTTATTTATTTATTTGACAGAGTGAAACACAGCTAAAGAGGGAACACAAGCAGAGGGACTGAGAGAGGAAGAAGCAGGCTTCCCGCCGAGCAGGGAGCCTGAGGTGGGACTCGATCCCGGGTCTCCAGGATCATGACCTGAGCCGAAAGCAGTTGCTTAACCAACTGAGCCACCCTGGCGCCCCTAAACACAGTATTTTAAAGAAAATACTGAACTACTGTAGGTTCACAGAAAATTATAAAAAAATAAAAAATAAATGATCCCCAGGACAGTCCGGTGCATCCTTTGCACAGTTTCAGTGAATGAAAATGACAATAGAGGCCAGGAGACTGATACTGGTGCAATGGGAAAAGCTTATTCAGATGTCAATTCTATATGCATTCGTTCTGTGTTTATATGTGTGGTTTTACACAATTTTAAGTCATGCATGGATTTGTCCCCACCACTACACCAAGACAGTCGATCTCCTGTGTCCTGTTCTCTGAGACCACACCATCCCTTCCCCTAACTCCTGACAACCACTGCTCTGTTTTCCATCTCTATACTTTTATCTCAAAAAAATTCTATAAATGGAATCACACAGTATGCAACCTTTTTTTGACTGGCTTTCTTCCACAAGGCAGAAACCCCTTGAGAGCCAACTAAGTTCTTGCATTTTTCACTGTGGTCTTCCTTTTTATTGCTGCATAGTATTTTAAGAAGTAGGTTTACCAGGTTTTTATTCATTCACCAGTTGAAGGACATTTAGACGGATTACAGACTATTATAACAAAAGCAGTTATGAACAGTCCCATACTGCTTTTGGGTGAGCATAAGTTTTCATCCCTCTTGGACGAATAGCCAAGAGCCCAAGTGCCAGGCAGCATATGGTAAGGGTACGGTTAGTTTTATATGAAACCGCCAAACTATTTCCCGAGGAACCATTCCGTTTTATACCCCCACCAGCAAGGTAGGAACGACTGAGAGTCTTAGCAGCCTCATTGGCATTCGGCATCAAATGTAATTTTAAGGTCACAACTAAGTTGTAAATTTTTTGTGGTCAGGTGCTGGTTTATATCACCTTAAAAACATGTTTATAGACCAGAGTAACACTGATTTAAGAGGAACGTGCTAGAACCAGGACGCTGAATGAGACAAAGACACGCCTTTCCTGCAGGCAGGAGCTCCAGGACCATGCGCTTGAAAAAGTTGCCAACTCAAATATCAGAGGCCAGGCAGGTGAAAGAAAGGAGTGAAGCTGCCAGTGAATCAAGGCACGTGCGAATATGCTGGGGACTGTGGCCCACTGGAAACACAAGCCTGGCTTAAGTCACACTGTCCCCGAGCAGCCCTTGTAGCTGCTCTGGCCATGTTTTCAGACCATCTGATTTTTCGGAAAACAGCCACCACCACACAATCACCATCTCCTGATTTGTAAAAGTAGACTCCAGTTTTGAAAGACTCCCGGCTCCACAAAAAGTGTTAGGGACCAGCTCTGGCCTAAAGACAAATTAAGGGGTGTCTGGGTAGCTCAGTAATTAAGCATCTGCCTTCGGCTCAGGTCATGATCCTGGAGTCCTGAGATCAAGCCAGACATTGTGCTTCCTGCTCGGTGGGAAGCCTGCTTCTCCCTCTCCCACTCCCCTTGTTAGGTCCCGTCTCTAGCTATGTCTCTGTCAAATAAATGAATAAAATATGTAAAAAATTAAAGACAAGTTAAGAATGATTATGTAAAGATAGAAGAATCCCACTAAAAGGAAAATAAATGTGCAGTTTTCAGACACGAGGAAAAGGTTATTTTAGATGGAAGAAATACCAAAAGATTTTTTGGCATAGGGCTGTACTTCTCAAACTCAAAGGTGCCTATGAATCCCCTGAGGATCTTATTTTTTTTTTAAGATTTTTTAAATTTATTTGACAGAGAGAAACACAGCCAGAGAGGGAACACAAGCAGGGGGAGTGAGAGAGGGAGAAGCAGGCTTCCCGCCGAGCAGGGAACCCGATGTGGGACTCGATCCCGGGTCTCCGGGATCATGACCTGAGCTGAAGGCAGTCGCCTAACCAATTGAGCCACCCAGGCGCCCCCCCTCCCCCCCGAGGATTTTATTAATCTGAGTTAGTAGGTTGAGGTGAGCACTGAAGACTGGGCTTCTGCATTTATTCCATATCCTTTAATGCCACTGGTCCAGGAACCACTCAGAGTAGCGAGTGGGTGCATAATATCTGGGCTGAACCCTGAAGGCTGAGTGGTGTTTGCAGATGCAGAAATGAACCGCAGTAGAGAACATGGTATTATTGGTCCTAAAGATAGGTAAACTGCAAATTATCTGGGGAATTGTAAAATCTTCAGTTTGTAGTGTAAATAGTTACACAAAAACAAGGAGATAAACTAGGAAAGGTAGACTTAGAGATGGGATCATGCTACATTTTCTTAATATTCAGCAACCTGCGAGAACACATCTAGTCAGATAATTACCAGGAACAACGGTCCACAATTTCTATGATCCCTCTCTTGGGTATAAGTGTGTCCCTCAGATTACAGTCGTGCAGTGGCACCCAGCGGTGTTGCTCTCAGTTGAGAAGATGTCTTCTGCCCCCAATTTTAAGGAATGTGCATTGCTGTAGGGCTCACTGGTGTCTGTATCGAAACTTGTGCCTACCGCATCTCTCTATCGTACGAATCCTTGAAGACACAACTGTGTTGGATTCATGTACAAGAAGGGATACTTGCCTTTTGCCTCTTAAAAAAAAAAAAAAGATTTTTAACCTAAACTCCCAAGTCTCTCAGGGACAGATACCCATTCTACTGGTTGTCAGTATTTATATCCATAGGGACTTCAATTCTAAAGGTCTGAACTTCCTCCTTTGTTATTCTTGTTTTCTTCTTTGATAAGAAATTTTACAACCCTCCCCAAAGCACAAAACATTTCTAACGAAAGAAAAGTCCAAGGTCACATGTTTAATACACAAACACTAACTTTTAGAGGTCATCGGTCCGCTCAGTTCACACGTCAGTAAATTTCCCACGTTTAAAAAAAAGAAATGAATTAGCAAATGAATGAAAAATGAATTTCTATTTTAATAGAGACATGATGGAAGTAGAGGGAGATGAAAAAGAAAAGTGGAAAGGAACATATGCTAGAGACCCTGGGAAGAGGAGCAGAGAACTGACAAAGGGGAAGAAAGAGGAGGTGGGTCTAAGAGGATTTCCAGGCTACAAACCATCTTTGAAAGATCTGAAAAAACTGAGCTGGTAAAAAATTATACCTATAAGGGGTAGGACATTCGATCTCTGATGACTGCTATCTGTCATCAGCATTATTTTTAGTTTTCTTCCACATTTTAGTTAAAATAGATCTTTAATTGTTCTTGGCTATTATATGGTTCTACTTTATGAGAAGCTATGGAAATGTCAGACACAATTTTCAATAAGGTAATTATATATTATGTAACTTATTTTTACTTATTGTAGAAATCCTTCCAATAAATCCATACTCCAAGTCCTTATGTTCTTATTTTTTATAGATTCAGAGCATGGGATGCTTGCGATGGCCAAGAGAATGTGGCTGTGGTCCACCAGCTCTAGCAGGTGTAATTGACCAAAAGCCCTAGAAACAATCTGAAATTCATCACCATGTCTGGCACCAGACCAGGTCTCCTACAAGCTGCTCCCAGCCAATGACTGAGTGTGGCAAGGACTGTTTATCTGTTCCTGCTAGACATGGGCTCCTCTGATGGCTGAATTTGGCTCAAAGACTGATGGCTTTGCCAAACCTACCTTAGACTGCATGGCCGTCAATGAGGCTTCTATCCACTCTCTTCTTCTCTCATTACTGGAGTCAGATTTGCTTTGTAACGTGATGGCTCTCACAGTCTTACCTGTTTCCCCTGTAACTTTCTCTCCTATGTGCACTTTCCCTAATGACACCCTTGCCATCTGCGTCTCTGAAGAAACAGACGAAGCAATGCCTACACCACGATGTATGAAACATTCCTTGATTGGTAGACATTTAGCTTGTTTTCAGAATTTTTTGTTAATACAAAGTATCATGCTAACAATTTTCTACTTTTAACTATGTATAGATAATTTTTCTCTTCTTTTGACTAAGTTCTGGGAATGAAATGACTTAAAGGGTATGTTTATTTGCAGTTTAAATAAATGTATTCCTTAAATCAATGTATTCCAATGTAATTGTATCACATTTAAACCAAAATACAACTTAGAAAAAACCCGGGTATTAATGAGATACTTTCTCATCCTGAAGTGACAACATGGAAAAAGTACAGACTAAGGAAACTGAGCTTTTCATATGGTATGTATAATTTGTGTCAGGGCTTACAAATAAACCTCTATAGGCTTATATAAAATAACAAATAGCTGGCATATCTATCAATAATCTAGAATAGGGGTGCCTGGGTGGCTCAGTTGGTTAAGTGTCCAACTCTTGATTTCAGCTCAGATCATGATCTCAGGGTTGTGAGATTGAGCCCTATGTTGGACTCTGTTGGATGTGGAGCCTGCTTAAGATTCTCTCTCTTCCTCTCCTCTTCCCTTTCTCCCCACCTCTTTCTCCCTAATTAATATGGATAGTTAGAATATGGATTACTGCTTGCCTTTTGATTGCTAGCACTTACATGAAAGGGTAAACTAAGAGGAGATATAAAATGGAAATAATTCTGTTTATTTTTATTCAGGAAGTTTTATAAATTATTACTATTCAAACAGTGACATCTAGCTGTTTGTGTCATCTGTAGCTATATTTTATTCATTTTTCCCTTTCTAAATTTTCAAGGATTAGTAAAACTAGACATTAGTTGCAAATTTCAAATTCACCCAATTACATGGTACTTTAAAAAATAATATATAATTTACTGTGTTACATCTATCTCATCAATGTGCATTACCTGGAATCTCATATAACAATTAATCATAAATATGAATTAAATACAGTGGTTATCTAGAATAAGTCATTTTATATGTTGTTTATTTTTTATTTTCTTAAGTTCCAGTGTAGTTAACATACAGTATTATATTAGTTTCCAGTTTTATGAAGTTTGTTTTAAACAGTACTGGGTAGCTAAATTTTTTGATCAAAAATAAATGCCGTGATGTCACCAAGATGGTGATATAGTTGCCCCTCACATTGCTCCCCATTACAGGAAGACCATCCAGCAACTATTGAAAAAGACACCACTAACAGAATCCTAGAACACAGGCTGAGGCTAAATCACCCCTCAGACCAGAGACCAAGACAGATGGCATTAGAAGGGTGAGAGAAGTGGTTCAAAAAAGGCACTATCACTGCCCCAGGCCAGCACAACATGACAGAGGTCTCCCCCAAGTCTTCTGTTTCTTTAGTGAGAAAAGAGAACCTAGGGAGTTAGTGAGGTTCCTTGGCATTGTGGGTTGCTTTCTGGGAGCCCCTACTCTGTCTGATCTTCCATCACGGGGACTGTAAGGGAATCTGTAGGGCTCAAACATTGGGAATCTGACTGTTAGAGATAACCAGCATATGGATCTTGGCAGACTGAGTTCATACCCACAGTGCCAAAGGAGTAATCCTAACCAGTGGTTTTGCTCATCTACAGTACCAGGTCAGGGGCAAGCGCTGAAGAGGGAACTCCGTGCGGCACACATGTGCCTAATTTGGATAATCAAACAAGGAGTTCTGCCAGCCCTAGATCCTGGTTTGCCCATGCCCAGACAAGGAGCTGAATCACAGTCCCATCTGCTCTGCAGCGTCCTCCTGCCCCATCTGACTGAAAGGGCTGGCACCGACTCCTGGAAGCAGTGTGGTCCAGCGGCACTTGAGTAAAGAGTCAGGCAGACAGAACTGGTCAGCCCCCGAGCATAGCCAGTCAGTACCAAGCATGGAAGCCTCTCATGTGAAGCACAGGGAAGGGAATTAATATACAGCCGAGGCTGAGTATAGCTCCCAGGCTCTCCCAACTGGAGAGCCTGTTTGGGAAATTAAGAGTAGCTCTAGAGCAGCCCTTTAGCCCTCTCACCCAAGCAAGGGAGCTGAAACATAGCCCCACACACTGCGGAGAGTATCTTCCAGCTCCATCCGACCAGAAGGGGTGACAACTGGAGGCTGTGTAGTGGGGGAGAGGTCAAGAGGGAGGTGGCAACGCTGACTGTTTTCATAACAAAGCCGGTGGCTCTGTTAGTCACGGAACTTGGAGTGTCACTTGGCTTTAAGGCAATAAATAAAGAACTTTATCGGCTTAAGAGGTGCTTCTCCTGCTGCTCCCAGGCAGGCAATCTGACTCATGGACCTACTTATCACTGAATACAGCTTTCAGCCTGTCTGGGACCAGGGAACCTAACCAGAGCACATAGGAAGCTGCATGACCCATTCAACAGACCCAAGTACAACGATATTTAGAGAGTACAGCCCCCCTGCAGAGCAAAACTGGTGATTCAACTGACCAGAAAACTCAGTAAGCACTCTGGCCTGATTCAAGCTCCCTAAAATTGTGTTATAAAGGCCCTGGGTCCCATCATACTGCTTGTCAGGACAGGAAAGCTAACTCATAGCCCCATCAACTAATTAATATAATACCTGTTGTTGTCATCTAGTAAGATCTGACCATACAATCCCATCAACCATGGGACATACCCTATAGCCTCACTTGGACTGAGAACAAAGCCAGCAATTCCATCCAACTATTCTCAACCCTGGTACTCTTTCCCATTCCTGTCCTCAGAGCACACTCAGTTGTCTCAAGCCAAAAGTGACAGTAATAGGTCCATCTGCTCAAGAATGTCATGAGCAACATACCTAGAAACCCAAACCGAACTGGCTTGTGAAGAAATCAGTCCACCAAAACAAATCTATAAAATCTGAAACAGGAGCCCAGATACTCAAATGTGTACTCCTCAATATAAGGAATAAGATAAATATAATAGCACCAAAAGAAACTAATAAGGCTCCAATAACTGATCTTAAAAAAAATGGAGGTTCAATAAAAATCTAGAATAATACACTTAAGAAAGTTTAGTGAAGTACAAGAGCAAAAAACAGATGGCTATATGAAATCAGGAAAATATTTCATGATCAAATGAACAGTTTGAAAAGAAAAAGCAATTCTCAAAAACTGTTAAACATAAATCCTAGAGTTGGAAAATACAATAACTGAAAAATTCAATAGAGAGTTTCAAAAATAGATTTGACCATACAGAACAGAGAATTAGTAATCTGGAGGAGAGGACATTAGAAAAAAATAGTCATAAAAGCAAAAAGAATAAAAAAGAATGAAGAAAAACTATGGAACTTATGGACACAGTGAAAGAAATATTCACATTATGGGAATTCCAGAAGGAGAATGGAAAGGGACAGAAAGTATTTTTAAAGCAATAATGGCTGAGAATTTTTCAAGCCTCCAGAGAAAAGTGGACATCAAGACCCATGAGGCCTAAAAAATCTCAAATAGATTAAACCCAAATAGAGTTACACCAAGACACATTGTAATTGTCAAAAATCAAACACAAAGAATTTTTAGAGCAGAAAGAGAACACGTAAGTTCTTATGTATACAAACATAAGAAATTCCATGAGACTATCAGAAGATTTCTCAACAGAAATCTTTCAGGCCTGGAAAGATGGGGATAAAAAATTCAAAATATTGAAATAAAATAACTGTCAACCAAGAATTCTATACCTGGTGAAGCTGTCCTTCAAAAATGAAGGAGAGATAAAGATTTTCCCAAAACAACAAAAGCTGATAGATTTCATTACTACCAGCCTTACAAAAAAAATGCCAAAGGGAGTTCTTGAGCAGAAGTTAAAGAATATTAATTATTATCATAAAACATTACAAGATAGTGCAAAGCTCAATGGTACTGGGATAGACATAGTCATAAATACATTCTGCAGTATGGTAATAGTGGCACGTAATTCACTTATAACTCTAGTTTCACAGTTTAAGTATAGTAAAATATCATTTACAAGATTTTTGTGTGTAGCTACAATCAGATTCTTGTAGTTAATAGCAACAACCTAAAATATGAGGAGAAGATATAAAAGTATAAAGTATATAAATTCTACTAAAGTTGTTATCACTTTAAAAAAGTGTTATCATTTCAAGATATTTTATGTAAACCACGTGGTAATCTCAAGGGGAAAGTCTTGTAGTAATTACAAGAAAGAACATGATAAAGTCAAAATAAATGGATACCCAAAGACATCAAAATGCAACAAAAGACAGCATGATCAAAAACAACAACAACAAAACAACCAAAAAAATAAGGAACAACAGATCTACAAAACAACCATGAAACCATGAAAAAATGAACAAAATGGCAATCATAGTCCCTTACCTATCAATAATTATTTTAAATGTAAACATAATTTTCCATTTATAAGTTATGGAATGGCTGAATGAATAAAACAATAAGATCTAATAATATACTGCCAACAAGGGACAAATTTTAGCTTAAAAGACACATGAGAAACTTTGGACACAGAAACAAACTGACGGACTTGAAGGGAGGGGTGGGGGATGGGAG
Source organism: Spilogale gracilis (assembly GCA_004023965.1). NCBI lineage: Eukaryota > Metazoa > Chordata > Mammalia > Carnivora > Mephitidae > Spilogale > Spilogale gracilis. The sequence goes on from PITA01011952.1 coordinate 47,123, forward strand.
AGCCTGGTGGTGGGTACTGGGGGCACCTATTGCATGGAACACTGGGTGTGGGGCGTGGGCAATGAATCTTGGAACACTGAAAAAATAAAATAAATTTAAAGTAAAAAAAAAAAAGACACATATACTCTAAAAATGAAGAGATAGAAAAGATACTTCTAGCAAATTGTAACCAAAAAAGCAAGGGCATTTACATCTAACCAAATAGACTTTAAACTAAAAATGGAAAAAAGAGCCAGAGAATGGCATTAAATAACTTGTATATCAAAAAGATATCACAATTGTAAATATTTATGTACCTAATATTGGAGCACTTAAATATATAAAGCAAAAACTAGCATAGTTAAACAAAGAAACAAACAGTAATACAATAATAGTTGGGGAGTTTAATTCTCTAACTCTATCTCAGTAGATATATCACAGAATCAATAAGTAAACAGCATATTTGAGCAATACTATAGAGCAAAAGAACCTGATAGACATATACAGAGCATTCTATCCAACAACAGAATAATACATGTTCTTCTCCAGTGCTCTTGGAACATTTTCTAGAATGGATTATGTGTTAAAGCAAATTCTTAGCAAATTCAAGAAGATTAAAATCATGCTCATGCAAGTGTCTTCTCTGAAAACAAAAACATAAAACTAGAAATGATTCCCATGGGAAAAACTAAAAAATTCAGGAGCACATGGAAATTAAACACTCCCCTGGATGACTAATGATTCAAAGAAGAAATTAAAGAAGATATAAGGTTTCTTGAGTCAGATGAAATGGGAGCACAACATACTACTACTTATGGGATGCAGCAAAAACAATTGTCAGAGAAGAGTTTATAGCAATATACTTGTACAGTAAGAAGAAAATCCCAATTAACACTCTGCCTTAAGGAACTAGAAAAAAAACACACTGAACCCAAACTTAGCAGAAAGAAGAAAAAAAAGGTTAGAGCAGAAATAAATGAAATAGAGAACATAAAAACAAAGTGTTATTTAAATTAAGAGTGAGTTTTTTTAGATATGCAAATTGATAAACACTTAGTTAGACTAATCAAGGGGGGGGGAAGGGCTATAAATTAAAAGATAAATGAAAAGGAAGACATCACAACTGAGACCACAGCAATACAAAGGATCTTAAGAGGCTGTCAGCAAGACGACCTGAAGAAATGGAAAAATTCTTAGGAACATACAACTTACCAGTATTAAATCAGAAAGAAACAGAAAATCTAGATAGACCAATTATTAGTAATTAGATTGAATCAGTAATCAAAAATCTCTGGACAAGATGACTCCACTGGTGAATTTTACCAAATGCATAAAGAAGAATTACCAATCTTTCTCGAGCATTTTTAAAAAGTCAGAGAGGAGGGAATACTTCCAAACTTAATTAATGAGGTCAGCATAATCTCGATACCAAAACCAGAAAAGGACACTACTAGAAAAGGAAACCACAGGCCAATATCCCTGATGACAACAGATACAAAAACTGAACAAAAGCGAATTCAATAGCACATTAAATGATCACATACCAGGATAAACTGGGATTTGTCCCTAGGATTCAAAGATGGCTCGACATTTGCAATTCAACAAATGTAATACATCACATTAATAGAATATAACAAAATAATTATATGATCGTTTTAATATGCATAGTAAAAACAAGACTAAATTCAACATTTATTCATGATAAAAACTCTTTTAACAACTTCAGTTTAGAAATATATCTCAACATAATAAAGGCTATATACAGTAAGCCCACAGCTAACATCATACTCAATGATGAAAGGTTCAAAGATTTTCCTCTAAGAGAGAAGGAACAATACAAGGTGTTCAGGCTCACTACTCTTCAGCAGCATAGTACCAGAAACCCTAGCTAGAGCCATCAGGCAAGATTAAGAAATAATAGTAATCAGATTTGGAAAAAAGTAAAATTTACAGACAACTTAATTTTATGTATAAAAACTTCTAAAGACTCAACCAAAAAAACTATTAGATCAATGAATTCAGTTAAGTTTCAGTAGAATTAACAAACATCTGTAGTGTTTTTCTAAATGCTAATACTTTTTCTGCAAAGTAAAATTAAGTCCCATTTACAATAGCATTAAAGACAACAAAATAGAAATAAATTAAACAGATAAAAAAATCTCAGCTACAGGACAGTGACGAACAAAACTGAAGATGATACAAATAGAAAGGTATCCCATGTTCATAACTTGGAAGAATTACTATTGTTAAAATGTCAGTACTACTAAAATTCATCTATAGATTCAATGCAATCCTTATCAAGATTCCAGTGTCATTTTTTATGGAAATAGAAAAAGCACTCCTAAAATTTAGATAGAACCATAGAAGACCCCAAATAGCCAAAGAAATGATGAGAAAGAAGAACAAAGCAGGAGGCATCACACTTCGGGATATGAAGGTATACCAAATGGCTATAGTCATCAAACCAGTGGGGCACTGGCATAAAAACAAACAGCCCAGTGGGATGGAATCTAGAGCACAGAAATAAACCAAGGATATACAGTCAGTATTTGACAAGGGAGCCAAGAATGATCAATGGAGAAAAAAAAATCTATCTTTAATAAATGGTGTTGGGAAAACTGGATAGCCATGTGTAAAAGAATGAAACTGGACCCATCTTACAGCACTCAGAAAAATTAACTTGAAATGGATTAAAGATTTTAAATGTAATATCTGAGATCATGCAACTCCCAGAAGAAAACATACGAGTAAACCTTCCCGACATGATGTAGGCCTTGATAAAGATTTCTTGGGATATGATAGCTAAAGCACAAGCAACAACAACAACAACAACAACAACAAAACAAACAAACAAAAAACCAAGTAATACTACATCAAACTAAAAAGCTTCTGCATAGGAATAAAAAAATCACCAAAGTGACAACCTATGGAATGGGACAAAATTTTGCACACCGTACATCTTGTTTTTTTTTTTTTTTAATATTTTATTTATTTCACAGAGAGAAACATAGCCAGAGAGGGAACACAAGCAGGGGGAGCGAGAGAGGGAGAAGCAGGCTTCCTGCCGAGCAGGGAGCCCGATGTGGGACTCGATCCCGGCTCTCCGGGATCATGACCTGAGCCGAAGGCAGTCGCTTAACCAACTGAGCCACCCAGGCGCCCCATCTTGTTTAATATTAATATTGAAAACAAAGGACTCAATAACAAGAAAACTCAGTAGTGAGAAAACAGCACAATTGGAAAATGAGCAAAGGACCTGAAACACATTTCTCCAAAGACGGTATGAAAGACAAACAGGTACATGGGAAGATACTCAATGGCACTAGTCACTAAGGAAACACTAAATAAAACCACAGTGAGCTAGCTATCACTGAACATCTGTTAGAGTGCCCATTGTCAATAAGACGAGAGATAACAAATGTTGGTGTGGCTGTGGAGAAAAGGGAAGTCCTGTGGACTGTTGGTGGAATTGTAAACTGCTCTAGTCACTATGGAAGATACTATGGAGGATCCTCAAAAAAATATAAATAGAACTACCATATGATCTAACATCCACTTCTAGTAATAATAATACATCCAAAGGACATCAAACCACTAACTGGAAAGGTCTGCATCTCTATGTTTATAGCAACATTATTTACAGTAGCCAAGACATAGAAACAACCTAAGTGTCCATCAACAGAAGATTGGATAAAGAAGCTGTGGTACATAGACAATGAAATATTATTCAATCATAAAAAATGGGGAAATGCTACCATTTGCAAAATGGATGGACCTTGAATGCATTATGGTAAGTGTAATAAGTTAGAGAAAGACAAATACTGTATGGTCTCACTTGCATACAGCACCTAAATAAACAACAAAAAAAATAACTTATAGAAAAAGATAGAAAAAGAGCTCAGACTACTTCTGGTTGCCAGACGCAGACCACAGATATTGGAGAAATTAGAATGTGATCAAAAAGATATAAACTTCTACTTACTAGACAAATAAGTACTAGGGATATAACGTACAACATGATAAAAATAATTAACACTGCTGTATGAGATGTAGCAAAGTTGCTGAGAGTAAATCCTAGTTTTCATTACAAGAGGAAAACATTTTTTTTCTTTTTATTATACTTGTATGGGAACATGGATATTAGCTGAACCTACTGTGATAATCATTTCATTTCACAATATATGTAAACCAAACTATCACACTGTACACCTTAAACTTATAATGTATGCCAATTATTTCTTAATGAAACAAAAAAGATGAACACTTGCATCATTGTCAAATGCCATTTGTGTTTAAATAGAATCTGCATGAAGCATCTCTACTTTGTATATTCCTTAACACCTTGGAAAAATTCACAAGTTTTTAATTTCCTTACAAGTTCAAGGAGATGATCTCTCAATAGGGTCCCAATGCTTCATCGGATCTAATTACTGCAGTTATGTATCAAAAAAGAATATCATGTCATTTTTCCCCCTACTAGGCAAGGATAGTATAATATAGACGATCAGGATATAATTTAATAGAACTTAAAAATCACTTCAGAGCAATATTCTTTGACACTAGCATTTCTATGAGTACTTTTATATATATTCTGCTAAAATATCAAAACACCGGGGCGTCCAGGTGGCTCAGTTGGTTAAGCGACTGCCTTCAGCTCAGGTCATGGTCCTGGAGACCCCGGATCGAGTCCCATATCAGGCTCCCTGCTCGGTGGGAAGCCTGCTTCTCCCTCTCTCACTCCCCCTGCTTGTGTTCCCTCTCTGGCTGTGTTTCTCTCTGTCAAATAAATAAAATCTTTAAAAAAAAAATATCAAAACACCATTTCTATCTATATAGCCAGCCACATTCTATCACTGTATCAAGTCAAAATTAAACATCTGATCTATAATTACTCAGAGGAAGGAAAAAAAAAACAAATGCTATTGTAAAACTTGCTAATCTGATGAGTTAGTCAAAGGCATTTTTTTAGATAGATCCTTTTACATTTTCCTTTTGCTACTATGTGTAAGAACAGAGATGTACTCCACAGTCTTATAAAAAAAACCACACACATACCAAATTTCAGTGAGGTTTTTTTTTTTTTAATCCCTTCAACAAAAACTCTTTTGCAGGAAAAACAAAGAAAAAGAAAAAACCCACACTATCTTATGTGCAACCAGGTATGAAATTAACCAGGCGCTATTTTTACTTTTTCTGGTTACAATGGACATAGAAATATGAGGAAAACTTGAATTTTTTTAGTTTTGATACTAGATACTTAAAAATCCACGTAGGCAAAACTCTGCAAAGTACAGAGCAAAAAAACAGTATCTCCTCATTTTACCTTGGTCATATAGATCTTTCCACCCTAAATATTTTATTGGCAAATTAGAATAATTTAAAAAATAAAATTTTAAAAGATGTCATCTACATAGATAGCTTAAGTCTATGAAATATACTGAGCATTCAAATGTTTCCCATCTAATTTTAAAGGGTAAATTACAAAATACAGCCACACTCTAGTTCAGAAATTATTAATCAAGAGCCTTCCCACCCTACATAAGTCTAGTAAATTTTTAAGCTTAATATAGAATACATATACTTAGAAAAAATGTATATAAACACACCAAAACTGTGCCTGTTTGCTTAACTATGGAATGAGACTCTATACTTTCTCTTCATCCTCCTCCACTCAGTTCTGCGCTCATAGGACCAAAGGAATGAGCTCCATCAATGGGCTCCCTTGTCCTCTGGCTTCTGGTTAGTTTGGGCCAATGACTTTTAAGCATCTGCAATGGGTGTGATTCTCCCAAGCCATAATCTAGTGAGGAAAATAGCACAGTAACCCCCTACCCCTACACATACACCAGAGAGACAGAGAAAATATAAGTTGGAACCATGTTTTGTGTTAATTGTTCACATTAATTAAGTCTCCTTCTAGTAATCGTGATATTGATCTAGCTACACATTTTACTCCAGCATCACTATTCTCAAATGCTTTTAATGCTCTCCAGAATTAGATTTCTATTATTACCAGACAAGAAACTGCTGGGTAAACTCCAGTGTTTGCTGTTGTTCTATAGCCAGTGAGGCATTTCTATCTCTTCACAGCTTGGAAAAATTCAAGAGTTTTTAATTTCTTTACAAGTTCTCAAGGAGATGATCTCTCAGTAGGGTCCACTGATTCATCGGATCTCACTGACTCCAAGGAGAAACAATGCTTTAACATGATTCTGATAGCTGTTAGGTCTTTAAGGTACACTAAGATTTCTATTTTTCCTTTAAGAGCTTGAACAGTGATTTGAATGCATGGAACACAATTGGAACGATCAGCTTTAATCAAAATAATTAGATTAACAAATTAACAACTCCGATACTCCAATCCCAAAAGTATTCATATAAACTAATGATGGTAACACTGCCACGTATGCAGGAGCAGAAACCAAAATACGGGACAATTTATTCTGAGTCACCAGGGAGTGGGGAGGGGGGAAAATACTCAGCAGAAGGAGCCACGAGGGGATACGTGAAGGTATGAACAGATCTGTGGTGAAATATACAGTGTATGGTGTGTGTAATGTGCCCAAGTTCAAATGTGGAATGTAGAGTGGCAGAGGATGACGGGACAATAAAGAGTTACATATTTAAGGCATTATTTTTTAAAGCACTTGCTAGTCTTTGCCTCTGGGCATTCTGCCAAACTCTTCTCATTTATTCTAGAGTGCTAGTCACTACAAGGAAAGTATAAAATATATACTTGTAAGATGTATACCTTCTCAGAACATACTCCTTGAATGACTTGATCAAATACCATTCTATTTTTTTTTACTGTGGTTAAAATTATTTTAGTTATGGGTTTTCTAGATATTCCTTATTTAGTTTAAGGTTTTTTCCATCAACCTTATTGAAGCTGTAAGATATTTAAAGGGCACCACATGAGGATTTCATGTGCATATCACTGCAAAAAGATTCCCTGAGTTCATCAACCCACTCACTGACTCGTGTTTTACCTTTTTGTGTGTGAGAACACTGAAGTTCTACAATTAGCAGATTTCAGTTACACAGTTCAGTGTTATTAACTCTAGTCATCCTGTCATGCGTGAGATCTTCAGATCTTATTCATCTTAAAGCTGAAAGTTTGTAGCCTTTTACCAACCTCTCCCCATTTCCTCCACTCACAAGGTAACCCCTTTTCTATAGTTTCTAGGAGTTCAACTTAAAAGAGAGAGAGAGAGAGAGAGAGAGAGAGAGAGAGAGAGAGAGAGAGACTGATTACACATATAAGTGATACCATGCAGTATTTGGCTTTCTGCCTGGTTATTTCATATAGTATATTGCTGACCAGTTTCATCCATTTCATTGATGATGACAGGATTTCCTTCTTTGATAGGACTGAGTAAGTCTCTACTGTACACATACCACATTTCCTTGATCCTTTTATCTACTGATGGACACTTGGGTTGCTTCCATACCTACGCTACTGTGAACAATGTTACAAACTGAATAATGTTACAATCATGGCAGTGAGAATTATGTATATTGCATTTAAGCAAGAAAATATAGTGGCTATTTGAGAGAGCCTTCAGTCACGTAACTTCAAAGTCACAGTGAAGTTTATTCTAAAGTAATTTTATCATCAAAATGATCACTGAAAGGTATATACATTCTTCTACTTTTCATTTCCTTGCTTGCATCTGGTTCTAAAAGCAACCATTTCAACTGTGGCCTGTGTCAGTGTTTTGAAAATTAAGGTGCTTCTTGCTTAACCAGCAGCAAAGTCAATGGTAACATGCCCATTACTGCAAAGATTCACTCCTTCCATAGGGCATCTGTGTAAAGGGGATTCCTTTCTCCCGCCTCTCTGTCACAGTAATGCCTATTTCATTTTATAAGGCTCAGTGTCATGTCCTTACCCTCCAGGAAAACTGCCCTGCCCAATTAGGCTGGATTAGGTGGCCTCGTCTGTGCTTTCTCACGCCCTGTGCATTTACAGATTAGTCTTATTTTTTCACTAGACTATGAACTCATTAAAGATAAAAACTTTCTATTTTTCTTCATATTCCCTGTACCTAGCATGTTGTTGGCTATTTCCTAAGCAATAAATATTCGTTTCGTAAAGGCATGCATGAATTTCATTTCTTTGTACCAAGACAAAGCCTTAAACTGTGATTCGGTTGAGCCTAAATCTCAGCAGAATAACAGATCCTGAAAGTAGTCAGGGTAAGTCCAGCCTCCTCCCAACAGCCACGCCTTCCGGCTCTGGAAGCAGTCCTCAGAAACTGTCACTCTTCAATACAACCTATTTTGACTTTCTTTTAGTCGTTATTATTACTTTTTTTTTTTTTTTTTAATATGGTGTTTGGGGCTTTACTTAGAAGGTACCTGGTCAGCAAAGCAACCCATTGGTTAACTCTTGCTAACTTTGGTTCTGGTCTGACTTGAGAAACTGACAATATTACCAGGGAGATTTCGCTATCACTTGCTCGATTTCAGGAATTACCCACTGTGGCTTACCTAACAGAGCACAATGGATTCATGGCTTCTTCAACCCAAAGAACACTCTGAGCAACGGATCATAAAACACAATACTCTACCGCCTGCACTCATTTTTCATGTCTTGAGTGTGGCTGGGCATAACTGAGATCACCTAGCTAACATCATCTGTCCAGCTTTGCCTTCTCTAACTTACCTTCAACCTTTCTATCATCAGCACTTGTTCCTCATAATGCCCTGGTCCCATTCCCAGATACCCTGCTAGGTTGTCCTTCTCCAGCTTGGGACATAATGTGGTCTTCCCAAAGCTCATTCATAGTCCATCACTGAGACCCTCCGTGTATCTTGCAGTTTATGAACTGGATCTCATCACTGCTGGGCAATCTGAGCCAGTTAACAGAATATTAGCAAGACTAATCTGATAAATGAACTTGTGCACCGGAGGAAGATTAAGAAAACACTCAAGGACTTACACAATTAAAATTACTGTTTTCCAATTCCTTGGTTCTCTGCTTAGAGGGAAATGGATTATTTCATGGCCAGTTATCAGGGACTCATTTTGATCCTGAAACATACTCTACTCTTCCATTCCATATCTGTGCGAAGAACCATCCCTGGTTTGGATTAGTGATTTTGCAATACATTTCAAGGTAAAGTAGGGTTTCCACTTCTCCCTTACTTGTCCTGACCATATTTTCTTGCTCTCCATACACCTTGAAATTTGAATCCATAAGAGATCTAGGTAAAGAGGTAGAAAGTGGCTGCCTCTGATAATAAGGGACCCATCTGTGTCCTTAACCAGGCACTTACTACCCACATAACTCTGGTCAATTTTTTTTTTTTCCTTGAAATATCTTAAGTTTTATTATCTTAAATGGGAGATCGAAACTACTGCTTTGCCTTTTTTGTAGGCGTGTTGTGACTACTAGATAATTTTATGGTAAGAAATACGTGCAAAATATTTGTTAATTTATTCGTTGGCTAATTGCCAATTCTGTTATTCCATGGCAAAAAAATTATTGTTCCAGTAGGATCATCAGCTTCAACTTTTTGATTTTTACCCTCCTGGTTTGGTTTGAATAATTTGGAAATATTGTTTCTATACCTGGAAAGATTTCCTCAAGTTGCTGTCCTATCCTAAGACACAGACTGAGATCATCCACGCATGTCACTCAATGATGAAAAGTTTTTACTACCTTCATGAAGCACCTATTTTTCATTTGTGATTGAACAATACGCTCCATGTAATGTAATTCATCCAGAATCTCCTACATGCAAAGAATTCAATTCCCTATGTCAACATGCAAAGAATTCAATTCCCTATGTCACTTTATATGTGCTAGATTAGATCATGAATGCTTGTTTTATGGGTCTTTATCTCCCAACAGAATCAGGACCACGACTAGGAGACACTGTGTTTGCAGCTTTATAAATAGAACTAAAGGACTTAGCATAGTAACTTCAAAGTAATTGTTTTGAGGTTTGTTCAGGATTCACTAATGGGTAATTTCAGTAAGTGATTAAGTATGGGCCACTAATACACTTTCTAACACACAGGCACAAATTCACTTATCTCTCAGTCTTGCTAATGTTGCAGAAACACAGGCTTCAAATTTTGCCAAGATGTCCTTAAAATCTTCAACTGGAGAACTGGGCAAAAAAGCAGTTTATTTCACATACATTGAGCATAAAACTGTGTGAATACGTAACACATAGGATAATGCTGTTGCCTATTTTTGTGACGATACCTGCTGGATCTCGACCTTTGTGCTGATATTTCCTGTTGCCTTAGAAATGGTATTTTTTACTATTGAAAATCTATTGCCTGATACAAGTTTCTAATATGGTAAACTACATAAAGTTATTCATCACAATTTTAAAGATAGAAATATTCATGAATTATGTTGATTTTCCAGAGCTTTATGCACTAGAATAGTTAAGTACACATCTTACTGATAAATAAGGGGAACATGGACTCTATTTTTCTTTTTCATCATGCATCTAACCCAAAGCAAAAAAAAGTGGCACAGAGGCCCGTTGCTGCCATGCACACTACTGATCAGAAGACCCAGAGTGTGAAAAGTCGCAAGGCTTTTAGGTCCTTTGTCTAGTGAAGCCTGTCTGCATGGAGAGTTCGGTGAGGTTTTTAGCATCTTATTCTCATTAGACTATGCAGGAATTTCATTTCACACATCCAATTAATACGAATAGATGATTGGTGGCAAAATTCCTGCCCGTTACACTGAAAATTTTCATTTATTTTGCAGGGTGGAAATTATTGAAGCAGAGCTCACTGCGTTTTAGGACAAATTAACTGAGAGAGAGGGAGGGAGGGAAGGAGGGAAAGTGCAGGCACATTGGAGGAGAAGGCACTTTCCCTGCAAAGGCATCACTCACTTTATGGGCAAACCAGGTCCATTTTGAGGATGTATTTATACTGTTACTTCTGCAAGAAAATTTGGAGCACTTAATGAATTTTAAAATTTGAGCATTAGTGACGTTGTTTTAGTATTTTACAAACTAAACGAACTTAAAGTAGGTCTGGGCTATTGGCAAAATAAAGAGTTTAGGGGTGCCTGGGTGGCTCATCTGGTTAAGAGGCTGACTCTTAATATCGGCTCAGGTCATGATCTCAGGGTCCTGGAATGGAGCTCCAGGTAAGGCTCCATGCTCAGTAGAGAATCTGCTTCAGGATTCTTCCCCTTTCCCTTTGCCCCTCCCCCTGCTTGCTGGCACACACTCTCTCAAATCTTTAAAAAGCTTTTTTTAAAAAGCTTTTTTTGAAATTAAATTAAGAAAGTGGTTAAAGTGAGAAAACTGTTATCCAGGATCTGTATCCGGGAATTTTTAGCTGCCAGTTTTCTTTTTGGTTTTCTGTACCATTATGGTGAATATCCTTTAATGGTGAGATGCATAGAATGAGAAGCAACATTACGTTGACATGAATGCAGAAAAATGTTTAAAAAATCAAACCCTTCAGAAGCTAAGAGTGGGTCTAAAAGTGGCTCTAGGATAGATAGGTTATGGATTTATCAAAACTTAAGGAGTTTACAGTATCACTTACTGTAAGCCAAAACATGTTAAGGGTTTTTTTTTTTCTGTCCTTCCTTAATAATTGGATAAAAGTTAAACAGATGTTCCTGAGAAACTAATTTTCAAGCAATGCCATGTGAACATTTATAAAGAATGCCATTGATTCTATGAAAAAAAAGCTTTTGAAGACATTGCATTTACTAGGTACTCAGGGATCCTTAGAAGAGATTGGGATGAAAAGGTTAGCTCAGCCTTACTAGACTTACCTTGAGGTCACCAATATGGCAATCCATACAAGCAACCCAACATTAAAATTTTGAGTCCCTTAGTTTCAATTTTTTTAAAAAATGACCTCAGAAATGTCGTTTTGACCTATTTTGAGTAAGCAAAAATGGTTTTTCCCCAAAAAGTATCTCCCATGCTTCCTCTCCAATCACCTCACTCCCTTCTCCTACCACAGCTCATGCAGTCCCCAAAGCAATCTTACCCTTCAATTAGGTCTGGCTCATGTAGGTTCATCATTGTCTTGAAGCTATTCCTAAAAATTTTATGGTAAGGAAACATCCTAGCTAAGAAGTTAAAACCTTGTTCAAAGTCATTATAGATGTGGGGGTTAATAGAAATTCTAAACAGTATTTTTTGTACACACCAACATGCATTCCGCAAGGGGCAGCTTTCATTGACAGGTCAGTCTAACTCCAGTAAGGGCGAGAATACACCAAAGACATTCAAAATCACTTTTAAGGCAGGGACGAGGCTGTTAGCTTTATCAGGTTTCCTTTACTTGTGTTAAACACTGAAGGAAACAAGGAAACGATTTAGAAATGCATGTAAAAAATATACTGAGATTTGATTTGTAAAAGGCAAAAAGATAAAGGGAACTGCAACAATGCAGTTCAAATTTCAGAATGGGATTTATTTATTGTGCTCATAGAAAGTAGAACCAGGACCTTGAAGAGTGTGGGATAATCTTAATGCATCCTCGCTATTTGAGCAGGGCCTTGCTAATGGAGCTGGCCTTTATTAAATGGCTGTACCACTTTCCCATTTTTTTAAAAAAATATTTTTACATAGTACCTTTGTCAGGAAAAAATATTCAACTATTGAAATTTGAAAGTGGATATGAAACAAACAACATGGTAAGAATAGAAGGCTTTTTAATCAAGTTTGTTTCCTTCTGGTTAGTCCCTGTAAAACCAAAGGAAATAATTTAAATGTTCCTATCAAGTTATTAAAATATAGACCCTTTTTAAATTATATGTGAATTTTCAAGCATATCTTTGGGATATTCTCCCTTACAGGTCTCAGAGATCACTGGCATATGAAGAGTTGCAATGTGGGAATCATGATCATTTATGTCGCTGAGAGCTCCACCTTAGGCTCTATTACGTACACTATACAGGTATCATCTGGTTTAATCTTTACAAAAACTGTATGAGAAGTCATGCTATTTTCCTCATTTTACAGTTAAACTCTCAGTGTTTAATTTGCCTTAAGCGACTTGCTCTGTGGGACGTAGTAAGTGACAGAATCCAGGCTTTGATTGGTCTTCTCATCCTCTTCATAGTGTCTTTCACAGAGAAGTTCTTTAAGTGAAGCACAACTTCTATTTTATTGAGGACTTTGGTGTTGTGTTGAAAAAGTCATCGCCAAACCCAAGGCCATCCAGATTGTCTAGGTTATTTCTAGGTGTTTATTTTTTTAATATTTGAGAATGTACATGTGTGCAAGAGCATGGAGCAGGGGAAGGGACAGAAGGAGAGTGAAAATTTCAAGCAGACTCTGTACTGAACACGGACCCCAACGCTGGGCTCAGTAGTCTCATGACCCTAAGATAAGGACCAGAGTTGAAACCAAGAGTCAGCAGCTTTACTGAACGCTTAGGGAACCCTAGGAGTTTAATATTAAATGCAACAGACTTATGACCCATTTGAGTTAATATATGTGAACGGTGTAAGATATGGGTCTAGCTTATTTTTTGTCCCATACAGATGTCCCGTTGTTCCTGCATCATTGGTTGGAAGGACCCTCCTTTTTTCATTAATTGCTTTTGCTCTTTTGAAAAGATTAATTGTATTTGTGTGTGTCTATTTTGGGGGCTATTCTGTTCCATTAATCTATTTGTCTTTTCTTTTGCCAGTACCACAATTTGTTACCATAGCCTTATTTAAATTCTGAAGCTCACTGCTGCCAATCCTTTGTCTTTGTTCTTTTCCTTCAGTATTGTGTTGGCTAGCCTAAGTCTTTTGCCTCACCAAATAAACATTAGAATCTGTGAGGCAATTGTCACAAAATAGCTTGCTGGGATTTTGACTGGGATCACATTGAACCTGTTGATCAAAACAGAACTGACATTTTTTAACAATACTGACTCTTCTGATTGTGACCCATGGAAGGTTTCCCCAGTTATTTAGTTTTGATTTCCTTTGTCAAGTTTTATAGTTACCTTGTTATAGATATATTTTTATTAGATTTATACCTAAGTATTTTTTTAGTGCTAATGTAAATGGAATTGTGTTTTTAATTTCAAAGTCCAGTTGTCCCTTATTGGTATGGGGGGAAAGCTATAGATTTCCAGATTAACCGATTATCCTGCAACCTATCATAATTGCTTTTTAGCTTCAGGATTTTTTTTTTCCTCCATTGATTCTTTTGGATTTTCTATATAGACAAGTAGGTCATCTATAAAGACACTTTTCTTCTTTTTCATCTCAGATATTATTTCCTTTCATCTTATTGCATCAGCTGGGTCTTCAGTATGGTGTTGAAATGAATTGTTAAGAGGGGATATCCTTGCCTTGTTCCTTATCTTAGTGAGAATTTTAGTTTTTCCCTACTATGGCATCAGCTCTAGGTTTTTTGGGTAGATATTCTTTACCATATTAAGGGCGTTCCCCTCTATTCCTAGCTTGCTGAGAGCTTATAATCACAAATGGGTGTCTGTTTGTGTATTTTTACACGAATTTGTTAATGTCTTTAGTACTCTTTACAATTAGATTGTAAGTTGTTTACTAATAATGTCATATAAATGTGATTATTTTTGTGTGTGTGGTGTTTGGTTTTTGTCTTTAGAGGAAGACTAAGCCAATTTTCTCCCCACCGTTTGAGAAAAAAATAGTTTTGGAACATACTCTTGCTTCAAAAATAGAGTGGAAAATATGGTTTTGAAGAGAGAAAGCCTTTACATGTTTAATTTGTGTTAAGCATTCATAAAGATAATAATGGCCATAAGAATCTCCCCTCATCCACCACCCATCAAAACTGTTAATCATTTTCTCTAAGTGCTTTTCCATTTGGCAAATGATAGCTTAGTAGCTCTCAGTGGAAATGGATAGCACATCCTCTACTTAATCACACGCAACATTTAAGCAAAAAGAGTTTCACCTGTAGGCAAGTTGTTCACTGAGATCTTGATCTTGAATTATTTCTAATATGCACGAGCTTTTTACTTCATAATCAGAAGTTGGCTCATGATATAAATTCAAGAATCTTGAAACTTGCTCTTTACATCTCTAAGTCAAAAAAAATTTTTTTTGAACAAGTACATAGTGGGAAAAGGGAATTTTCACTGCCTCTTCAACTTGGCTCCTTTTTCTGCTTTTGGTTTGCTCTGCCCCAAGGTCTCAGTTCAATCCTGAGCTTCTCCATCATCCTCCCAACTCCATGCTCCTTCTGCTCTTCTGTAATCAGATCCCTGTTTCAGCTGCTCGGTTTAGGGCTCCGCTTTGTTCAGCTCCTCTAGGACTTGGCTTTCCTAAATGGCCCCAGGAGTTCCCCTTTTTTAATGTCCTTTTAAGGACACTTTCTCTCCCTCCTTTCTAAAGTTCTTAATTTTGAATCTCACGTTATCAGGTCCTTTACCCTATTGTTTATTGATGTCTTATCTATATTCCTTAGTAGTTAGGCTTCCGACTGCCACTCTAACACCATTCTTGACTTAGTTCTTTGTCACTTTAATATTCCCTTGATTCTTTGAATCCTCTTCTCCAATGATTTAATCCTCTATTATTGTCGGCTTTCACTGCATTATAAAATCCTGCCTTTGCCACTAGTTTAACTGTAACTTCGGACTGCAATCGCGTGATCGGATGGCATTGCTGTTAGATCTAGGAATGGAGACCACCCCTGTCAACAGAACTATGTTGTTTGTTTCAGTAAACTCCACAGAGGTAAGACTGGACAATGTGTCAAAGAGTGACTTTTCCTCAGTAAATTCCTGCCAATCAGTTTAATACCTTTACCTAAGTTGGCTCACAGGGGTAAGAATCTCCCTACAATAATTACCTATCCAGTCCTGTTTTGAGGCTCACCCTTGTTTTGTCTATCAGCTCTAACAATTATATCAGCAGTTTCCATTTCTGGCCTTGAAAACCTTACTTTAAAACTCAAGCCCACATCTCTACACCTCTAAAGATCCTTTCCTGACTTCTTCCTTTGGAAAGAGTACAGGGACTGTGAAGTTCATATTCTCCCTTACTGCAGGGAGTTCTAATATACTTAGTTTTGCTTTATTAACAGCTTGCTGGTGGTATTTTGAAGACTTTACCACGGTTCACCCAGGATGCTAATTTCCAGCACTCTACCCTCCGACACCATTACAACATACTCCTTCCATGCCAACTCCATCAACCCTGCACCTCCATGGAAAACTTAAATCCATGGATCTTATCAATATTCACTATCCTTCACGGCCTCTTGACCTCATTCTCTCTGCACCTAGTTTCAATTCTCCATAATCACTCCCCTTCAATATCAAAGCCCCTCACACATGACATCACATTTCCTTGGAAAACTAACACCCATCAAATCTAATTCTCCACTTCTCAGGTCCATGAAAGTATGGCTGGTGACACACATCTATGTGGAACAGACTCACTTTAAGTGTCTTACTGAAATCTTGAAGCTGGTCCTTACTGCTTCCTGGAGCATATTCTCTATTGCCTCGATTTACTAACTCTCACATTCTTTCCAGTCACCTGCTCTCTCTCTCCAGAGTTCAAATGTCCCCTTCTCAATTCATTACTCCTAGTTTCCTGAGAAATTTGAAGCAACAAAAGAAATATCTTCTTTTTGGAACAAGCAATCCTAAAATTTATATGGAACCAAAAAAGACCCCAAATTGCTAAGGAATTGCTGAAGAAGAAAAGCAAAGCTGGGGTCATCTCATTACCTGACTTCACGCTTTATTACAAAGCTGTGATTACCAAGACAGCATGGTATTGGCACAAAAAACAGAGAAATAGACCAATGGAACAGAGTGGAGAGTCCAGATACGGACCCACAAATCTGTGGGCAAATCATCTTTGACAAAGCAGGAAAAAATATCCAGTGGAAAAAGGACAGCCTCTTCAATAAATGGTGCTGGGAAAATTGGACAGCTACGTATAGAAGAATGAAACTAGACTATTCTCTTACACCACACACAAAGGCAAACTCGAAATGGATGAAAGACCTCAACGTGAGGCAGGAATCCATCAAAATCCTGGAAAAGAACATAGGCAGCAACCTTTTTGACATCAGCCACAGCAACTTCTTTCAAGACACATCTCCAAAGGCAAAGGAGACAAAAGTGAAAATGAACTTCTGGGATTTCATCAAAATAAAAAGCTTCTGTACAGCAAAGGAAACAATCAACAAAACAAAGAGGCAACCCACAGAATGGGAGAAGATATTTGCAAATGACACTACAGACAAAGGGCTGGTATCCAAGATCTATAAAGAACTACTCAAACTCAACATCCAAAAAGAAGATGAACACATCAAAAAATGGGCAAGAGACATGAAGAGGC
>PITA01011953.1:8131-64449 GCA_004023965.1 Spilogale gracilis
ACCTGCTAGACCTGAGTCCTGATGGAGAGGAGAGGAATGGGGAGGCAGAGAAGCCCTGAGCTCAGCAAACAGAACAGCCACAAACAATCCCCGCAGCTTCCAGAAAATCAGGCCGGCACAGCACCTTTCTCAGAACATTGCTTTCCAGCTTCCTTACTTTCTGAGTCCCTGGGCTTATTGAAACAGCGCTGCAAAATGGGTTGGTTAATCTGGCTGAGCGAGAGAAATCCGGTCTCAGCCCGCAGGCTCCCCCTGCTGGCCCAATGCCTGCATGACAGCCTCACCTCTGGAAGCTCTCAGAAGAGCCCAGGAGAGGGCAGCACTGGCCCAGGGAGTGCAGCCCTGGGAGCTCAAGGGAATTGCCACAATCTAAGGTAAAACCCATTCAGAGGGAAAAGCAGTTCCGAACAACCCGGAAGGCAGTTGTTTCTCCTACAGCAGGACCTGCCCTTGCAAAACTTGCAGGAACCTTTACACACACACACACACCTGATCACCAAGACTCCCTCTGGACTTCCATGCCCTTGCTGCTGGGCTCAGGCAGAGGGTGCTCTCAGCTAGTTCCTCAGGGGTCCCTGCAAGGATGCTAGGGGCAGAGGTCTCCCTATCAGCACTCTCCCTGTCACGTGTGTGCAGGGCCACCTGAAGCCTGCTCCTCCTCACTCCCTTCACTCTGGGATTAGAGGTGACATTCAGACCCACTGCGAATCTAAGGGGAAAAAAAGGCTGGCTGAGCATTTCATGCTATTTGTGCACCAGGGAAGACTGGAGAAGCAGACAAATCTAACTTCCCATACCTAAAAGGCTCCACATGTCCTGTGGTCCGCAAGAGGAAGGATTCCTGACTTAGCTCCCTTCCCGAAGGCCCGCCCAGCCGCCCAGCCGCGAGCCCTGCCACAGAGGCGGGATGGCAGCCAGGCTGCTGGGAAGCACAGAGCTGCAGGAGCGGAGGGAGCATGGTGGTAGGCGGCCAAGGCACTCGGGAGCACCGGTGAGGGCCAGGTGGCTCCTGCCACAGCTCATGACTGGGATGTTCTGCAAGAAGGAGAGGGCTCCTTGTTAGCAGCCTGCAGATGTCAGGGATTTCACGGGAAACACACGCACTGAAGCAGGGCCGGGGGGGGGGGGGTGCCCCAGGGCTGGCGGGGGCAGTGAGTCTGACGGAGCCAACCCGCCAACCCAGAATACCTCCATCAGAACTTTTGGGCCTCGAGTAAGAGGCAGCATCAGACTCCAACCCTGTGCCAGACACACCCCCACAGCCACGGGCGATCTGCCAGGACCACACACCACATTCATCCTGGCCTGCCCCGGCTCCCCTGACAACGTCAGGGCCATGGACAGCCTCATTCCTGTGACTTTGGTGACATGAGACACGAGAAGGAATCGAACACGAGCCCACCTGTCCGGAGCACAGCTCTGGGGCCACTTCATGGCTGTCCACACCCACACTCCCTCTTTCGCAGTAAAGAAGCAGGACCCATGTTTCTACCCTCCTCCTTCCAGTGGCACTGGAGGGAGGGCGGATCCACCACACACTAGCTAATATCGGTTCCCCAATCCTGCATTTCTTTGCTAAAGGGCTCCTCATTGGAAATGAGGGCCAAGGTATGTGCACGCGTGCGTGCGTGCGATGGGGGGCGGAAGGGGGGGTGGGGGAAAGAAGCTCTTACTGCAAAGCGACCCATCTTTGGTCCCCGGCTGGGCTCTCAGGACGACACAGGCATGTCCCCCCACGCCCAGGAGGCGCCCGTCCTCTAGCTGCCATTTTTTGTTCTGCCACCATCCACTTAGAGGAGCTAGGTCCCTGCAGTCGCCCTCAAGTGAGCCGCCGGCCCCACAGTGCACCCCGTCTCCCTCCTGCTTCCTCCTGGAAGCAGACAGGAGTAATAATACAGTGGAGGTGGACAGTAAACAGTGGGAAATCAGAGAAATAAGACATGTGATCAGTCCCTCTTTGCCCTCCCTGTTCCCCCTCCCACCCTCCCAAATAAATAAGTTAACGGTTAGGAATGTCGCCTCAGTTCTTTCCGACAAGCTCCATTCCTCTTCTGGTTCTGTTTTAAATGAATCTCGAGACTCTTTCTACCTTGGAGCAGCTGCAGTGACAGTCTCCTCAAGAAATGAAAAGGAAGTTGTGCCAGGGACAAGCCAGGCTCCTGGGCTGACCTCTGCTCCTTCTGTCTCGGGGGATTCTGCCGTTGGTGCTCGGACCAGAAGGAGGGTACCAAGTCAAAGCCCTCCAGCATAAAGTTCGGGCTCTGGCGAGAGTCCCTAAATGACATGATGTCTGCCCCCCGCCCTGTCCCAGTGAGGCTGGAGCCACTGTTTCCCCAGGCGGAGTGAGCGTGGGGCCGAGCCAGGGCCGCTATACACAGTCCTTACAGAGAGCCACCTGGCCCTTGATGAAGTCCCGGCAGGGGCAGACCCTCTGGTGCCGGGGGTGGGCGCCCGCGCAGCTGAACAGCAGGAGGTCACCTTGGAACACGCAGTGCCTGCTCTTCGGGTCGAAGGAGGGCACCAGGATGTCCTTGGTCAGCTCCGAGGTCTGGCACATCACCTCGTACCTGAGGAGGAAGAGAAAGGCATGAGGATTGAGAGGCAGGGACAGTCCTTGTCACTGGCTCCTCGGGTCCACCCCTGAGGAATGGGGAGAATGCTGGGCTCACCTGTCCTAAAAAGGAAACGGTAGCCTCCCTCTGACCTAGCAATCCCCCCCCCCCCAGGAATCCAGGCTCCGGCAAGGGGTGTGTGTGTGTGTGTGTGTGTGTTCGAGGCCGCCTCCCGAAGCACTGTCTGTAAGGGAGAAGAGATGGAAGTCATCCAAATACTCGCCAAGCGGGGAAGGGCTGACGAGTGCACAGCGCCCGTGCTTTGGGGGGTACCTGCAGCCCTTGGGGAAGAACGAGGCAGAGCCGCCCTTGCGGGAGGCGGGGGCCAGGCGCATGCGGGGCTCAGCCTGTACGTGCGCGCGCTCCGACTCGAGAGCGCTCTACCCTAAAGCCTTCCCAGTGGTTACTTCAGAGCAGTGAGAATGGGGCAAAGATGTACGCTATTTAAATATTTTGAAAAAAAACTCTTTAACATTTTTGTTAGTGGTTTAAAAGGATTCACATGACATGGCCTTAGTCTGCCACTGGAGAGCCATCAGATGGTCTCCTGGGCAGGGGGGTCCCAGGGCATCAAGTCACCGGACCTCTGCAGTCACCCTGGTCCCGGCCACAGTAGGCTCCCCCCTTCCGGACAGGTGAGTGCCCGAGGCTTCGGCTTCTGGACATATGTCCCAGAATCCAAGCCCTGACTACCAACTCGAGCTCCTGCTCCTCCTGCCGGCTTCTCCCTGCAGCTGAAGCCCAGACCCCGGTGACTTCACTTCCTCAGACCGGGGCCGCTGCCTGAGGGGCCGGGGGGTAGCCAACAGCGCCAGTGTGGGATCTTGAACAGAGCTGCGTCCTTTCTCCTCTGGCCTGGGGTACATTGGTGCCAGCCACCCCGTGGCCCTGAGAGCAAGGAGGCCTCTGCGGGTGTCCAGCATGGTGTCCTGGATGCCAGGTGGGGGCCTCAGAGAAGAGGGCGTAGAGGGGCCGTGCAGGCCTGCAATTGAGTCCTGACTTCACCTCTGTGACCTCCCTTTGCTTCAGCTCCCCCTATGTAGAGTGGGGACAAATAATTCTCAGCTCACGGGGAAGGTCCAGAAAGTGCTTCTAGAGCACTTGGCAGAGTGTGGCTCTGGTAAGTATGGGGTAACTACTACCATCGTCGTCGTCCTTGTGGTCACCCGGCTGGGCAGGCACGGGATGGGCCCTGCCACCTCCCTCCTTCACCCCATGCGGTGAATGTGACAATCATCCCCATTTTGCTTTGTTCACTGAGATCTCCATTCTTGCTGACGGGGTGGGGATCTAGATGGGGAACTCCAGTCTCCTGCAACCTCTGGAACGCTTCCAAACACTGGGGGAAAGCATCCTCCTCCCTGGTTCTCCTGCCCTCTCTCGCCTTCCTCCAGCCAACGAACCGCAGCTGCCCTTGCCAATGGGAACTGGGCAATTCCCCGCACATCTGCTGGGCCTTCTCTGAGCCCACCTGCCTGGCTGGGTGCTCGGGGGGCAGCACCCACTTGTAGGCTGCTCCTGCAGTCACCAGGGAGCTCTACGGCCTCTCCAAACACCCTAACACCTCTGGTCTTGCTGTACCATGTGGGAGACATAGGCACCCAGGCCGTGGAGGTCACAGACCATGAAAACAAGGGCAGGAAGTACGGATTTATGGATTTCCATAAAAACGAGTCAGAGATTTGGGGCCACCAGGTCCTCAGCAGGATAACCCCACTGGCCTACCCACAGAGGGTCTCCAGAAGGCAGCCGTGTATCACAGGATTCCATATGGAACAGAGCTTTAGAATAGAGAGTTATGGTTAGGCTATTTCTTTGTTTAGGTGAATCAGAGCAGCGGCTATGTCTTAACTCGAGCCGGCTGCCTCATACACTGCCCGCCGGGGGTGTGGACAGCACTCCGTCTCAGACTCTATGGCGGGGGTATAACAGTCAGAAGCCATGCAGAAACCCTCCTGCTCCTGGCCCTGGTCACACAGCTCAGACTCTAGCACGTGCTCCCGGGAGTGAGCACAAGCGTGCCCGCATCTGTAATCACCTCTCAGCTGAGGCTGCCACGGAAGAAGCCCGCCCGGGGGTGATGTCTGGAGACCACCACAAAGAGCACACGTGGCAGGAGTCCCCAGTGCGACAGGTGACTCCTCACCGGGCAGCTCCCCGAAGGTTCAGGGGATGGGGGCTATGGGCACAGATGGCCGCTGACACTTGTGGAGGCCATCCCAGGGCTGGGCCCCGAGGGAGCACTCCCTCCCACGAGCGTGCAGGTCCCTGCCCTAAGGCCCCCGGGCAGGCAGGAAGAGCACGCCACCATCCAGGGGCCAGAGTCGGAGAGGCGGGGTGATTTTCGCCAACCACTGGAGGGCATCTAGACCAGCCTACCCTCTCCCCGCCCAAGGGTCCCTTCCCTTTGCAGAGCACGGCCGATCCTGTCTCTGCTTCCCTGCTCTGTGATGTCTGTGTGTCTCTCAAACATACACTCTGCCACACATACTCCCACTCCCACTCCGAGACCCCGAGTACACTGCTGCTTCCCTTCTGTAGGGCCCTGTGGTGCTGACCTCTCCCCCGCTGGCCTCTCGAGGGATGGGAGGGGGCTTCTGAGGCCCACCGGTCCTTGGTTCACATTTATAGCTCTTGGCCAAGGATAGGAAGTGAAGCTCCACCTTTCCGTGGGGCTGCCTATGTCCTGAGAGGTAGAAACAACTCATCCTTCCTGACAGACAGGATGAAGGGAGGCCAGCAGGGCCCCACCTACTGGCTATCCTCCTCCCCTCCTCCCTGCCCCTGCGCTCCTCCCCTCCCTCAGCCCCTGCCCTGCTTATTCCAACCCTGAATCCAACCAGTCCCCCAAACTCATGACCTCTCTGACTCAGTGCCAAAGTGTTCATGGTCTAGACCTCATGGTTTAGAATTCCCTGTCTTCAAAAAGAAATGCCAAATTCAGTCATTTCATATTTTAGAAGCTGTAACTCGAAAAGGTAATAAAATTACAAGTAAGTGTCATAGTAACACATGTTCCTACTTGTGAAGCCAAGGTCCTCCCTATGGGGCCACCCCAGCTTGGACTCTGGCTTTTCCCAGGGCCTCTGCCTCTGGACCCCCGCCCCCTGGCTGTGCCAGGACACTGGAATCATGCATGTCCTGGGCACGAGAGTCCGTGCCCTGCATGATCAGGAGCTCCGTGACCAGCTGCCTGACTGTCCCCAATTCAAGATGACAGCACAGGATACTCCAAAGGGCCTGATCTATGTGTAAAAATTCCTACTACACAGTGGGGATAGACAGTTCTTCAAGGTTCTCCAGTGGTTCTTCAAGGTCATGGGCACTCAAAGACTACAAGGAGCTTAAGCTGCAAACCAGGCCCCAAGGTGGAGAAGAGAGAGTGGCATGAGCTCGTAGGGGCCACTCATGTTGCTAATTGGCCATGACTATGGATGAGTCGGGCCTGCCTCGCACCAAGGAGGTGCTCACTAGGCCATCGGATGGCTGGGGCTTTACGGCATTACTGGTATTTACAAGTAAGGCAGGAACGAGGTATTCAGTAGGGCTCTTACATTCAGGAAATAGACGGCTTTATTACAGAATTAGCGTTCATTGTCACCTCCTTAGGAGAAAACCCACATAGCTACAGTGGGGCTTGGGGAGGGCTGTGAAGGAATCCCACAGCACGGGGCCTGGCCACGGGACAGCCCTGCGAGGCCTTCTGCCCTCCTGGGTTCTGCAGGGTATGAGGAGGTGCACAGGGATGCTGGGGGAGGGGACTGCCCTTTCTGGTCCCAGCCTGGCAGCTGCAAGCCTGCTCCACAGCCCAGGCTCTCTGGACGAAGGGGCCGTCTGCTCTGTCTTGGTCACCAGCTGCACATTCTCTCACCATCACATGGGCTACCCCCGTCTTACAGGGGACAGAATGGATGCAACAGAGGAGATCAGCGGCCCCTTCTGTCCCTCCACTGGGCCTAGACCTTTGCTCCAGAGACAGGCTGGTTGTGTGGGACCCTGTGCTAGCCGAGCCAGGCCCGAGCATCAGACCCGGGCAGGAGCCCTGACTCCTGCTTGGCCTGGCAGGAGAGGCCGTGCTGTAGAGGAGTCCCATCTGGCTTCCACTGCCGGGAAGCAGCTTCTCATGTCTCCTTCTCCAGAGGAGGAGATGGGACTGCACAGAGACAGCTGTGTGTGCACTGTCCTAGGCTTCCTCCCGGGAATCCAGACTTCCAGATAAACACAGACAGACAGATGCTCAGGCTTCTCAAAAAGCTACCTTGCTGCAGAAGTTATCTGCCGAAGGAGCCAGTAGGAAGCCCCTCGCAGGACCCCAGGATTCAGGATATGTGCTGTGGAGATGGAAGCTTCTAGAAACCCTCTTTCCTTATGTATCAGACCACCACCCCTTCTCACAAAGTTTCACTGGTGACAGAAGAGGGTGCCACACTGACTCTCTTCTGGCGTTTGTTTTGACAGTGGAACCAAGGTGGCCTCTGAGCTCAGGTCATCACATAAAAAGAATGGGAGGGGCGTCTGGGAGGCTCCCCGAGTCCTGGGATGAGCCCTGCACCGGGCTCGCTGTGCAGCGGGAAGCCCGCTTCTCCCTCTCTCCCTCCCCCTGCTTGTGTTCCCTCTCTCGCTGTGTTTCTCTGTCAAATAAATAAATAAAATCTTTAAAAAAAAACAAAAAAGGATGGGAAAACCCAGAATCCTTTACACGTGTGCTGGGGCAGCCTTCGCAGGGAGATGCGAGAGGCCACGCCCTCCCTCTCCAAGGGTTTTATACTATGCTGGAGACTGAGAAGATGAGCAGACGGGACGAGGCCAGCTCAGCCCTCTGCGCACAAATGACCCGCAGCGGCCATGCGCTCTAACAGGGCGTGCAGCCGGAATGGGACAAAGGAAAGCCATGAGAGGGAGCGCACTCCAGGTCTTGAAAGCCCTCTTCAGGACGGACAGTGCTGCTCTGCTGAGGGAGGCTTGGGACAGCAAGGCTGTCCACCAGAGCTCTTCAGGGGTGCGGGGGTTGATGATCGAGTCGGATGAGGCCCAGGGTGAGTGTAATAAAAATGGGCAGCAGAGATTCAGCAGTCACGGGGGTCACGAGTGAGAGGCTAGAAGAATCCTCACATGGAAACTTGGGGCCAGCAAATGCCAAGGGAAACGAATGGGATCACTCCGAGTAACGCAGGCATTAAGGGAAGCCCGCAAGCCATCTGGAAGGCCCCACCGGGGTCTGGGTGCTACTCTGGCCTGTGTTCCCTGTGCCACGCTGCCTCCCTGCTGCGCAACCTGGCAGCGTCGGGCCTGCTGGGCCCCGGCCCACCCATGTTGGACTCGAGCGCAAGAGGGGCCGGGGCTGCAGCGAGGGGAGGTGGCAGTGGAACTTGCTGTGGGCAGTTTGATCCCAGCCCCTGATCCTTACTTTTCGTTCCTTTCACACTCCAGGGCTTGTGCTTCTGTGACCATCTCCACTCCCACAGTTCCCAGGTATGACTGAACACACCAAACCCTTTCCACAATCTCTGATCCCAGACACAGCCTTAGTTCTGCAAATACAACACCCGCCTTTGAACTCTAAGTACGTCAGCACACCGGTGACCTCATCCGCCTAACCTCATCCGCCCGCTGGTCTTTCTAGGGGAGTGTGGCCGTGGGGGCTGGGGGAGGAACTATGCTGCAACCCACCCCCCAAGGCTCTTCTGTCTCGGCCTAGCTCTGATGTGACCCAGAGATGAGCTGGAGGCTGGCCTGGCCCTCCCAACCCCAGCACTTACTTGAGCATGTCTTTGTCCTTGTTGAGGTGCTGGAAGAAAGAAGGCTCACAGATGAGCTGGCTCTCCTGGCACACCTGCTTGCAGGACTGGCCGGGTTCAGCCAGCTTCACCTGCAGGGCGCTGAGGGGCGGCCACATCACTTGCCCGTGGCAGAAGTCCTACAATGACAAGGAAGCCATCAGTCCAGGCAGCAAGGACTCAGATGGGGACCCCTGCCTGCCCAGCGGCCCAGCCCATGGAGAGAGCAGTGACAGTCAGGAGGTGGGAGACAGACAGGCTGGGGCGGGGGGGGGTGGCAACAGTATTGTCCACACGGGGCTCGAGGAGGACAGTGACATGCGGCACGTGTGTAGTGCCGTGCCTGCCAGAATGGTGGCTGCTGGTTCGCTGTCATCTCGCCGTTGGAAGCCTCCACCCTGGAGGCCATCTCCGGGCCCACCTTCACCAGCCGCTCTGTCCTCAGCTCGAATTCCCGAGGCGAAGGCGTTTTCAGTGTCTACCTCATGTGGCAGATTCCTAGCGAGACCCTGGCGAGTGCTAGTTCTGACTCGTGAGGCTGGCACAGGCACGGTGGGTGGGCTGCTGCCGGCTGGGGCCTGGGGGAGGGGGCTCAGGGCTTCCTGAGAACAGTCTTAAGGCTGCGCTAATTCGACAGCCGGGGAAACAGCCTGAGCAAGCGTGACAGGAGGTGAAAGAACCCGGCAGCCAGAGGCGCCCACAGCCCAGCAGCTGTGAGAGTGCCAGAGCAGGGCAGAGCCAGTCACTCCCAGGCTCTAGAGGGAGCACAGGAATCCAGCACGTCCCAGGAAGACCCAGGGTGGGCAGAGGGACAGGATGCGGGTGGGCCAGGAAGCCGCCTGTGTGGCTCAGCGGACGGGCAGCACGGAGACCAAGTGGGGCCAGAGAAAGGGCCGAGAAGCAGCAGGGAGCTGTCGGCCCTGCAACCCCAGGCTTCCGCTCTGGCTGTACCCTGAGCAGTCACCAGCGCGGGAAGTCCTGCACTAGCGGCACGGGGGCCTTGCTCTGTTCCCACGCTGGCTCTGGAATCCCGGCCAGCTTCCGGAGTCTCCGGGCTGCCTCAGCTGCAGACGGTGCTGCCCATGCGGGCAGGCTTGCTTCACTGTTTCAGGGGTGGGCGAGCCCTCGGAGTGCTCAGAGCCGCTTAGGATCCTGGGTTTTAAATTCCACTGGCAGGAATTCACCCTACAGACATTTGGGGACACATGGGGTCCAAAAAAACCTCCCCAGGACATCACAGCAAAAGATCTCAAATAATCTAAAAGCTATTATTTCACGAGTTGTTTAAACACAAACAGTACTCCAAAATGCAACTGATTTCCACGTGCTGACATGGAAACCTCTTCACGACATTCTGAGGGCTGAAGGAAGCCGGGCGAAGGATGGTGTAGAGTGCGTTTGCATTTGTGTCAAGTATGGGGAGGGAGAAGCTGGCAAGGTGCTTATAAATGTGCATATGCTGCTACCAGAATCTATCTGGTTGGCATAGGGGCTGCTGAGAAGAAACAAAGTCTTGAGTGGCGGGGCAATTCCCTTTCCCGTGAATGTCCTTCTGGAATATTTTCCTTGTCCTCGTGTTTCCTTTTTTTGGTCTGTGTAGATGAGGAGTGGATTTATACACTCAGGGCCCTGGGCTCCCAGAACTGGGACCAGCAGGGGCAATGTTCCATGCCTCGGCACCCCACCCCCCGCCCCAGTCCCTGGGAGCGCTGCAGGGGGCCCGGAGTGGGTGGTGCCAGCCACAGCGGCCCCTTAGCGATGAGGTGGGCGCAGCTCCACAAAGCTGCCCAGAGCTGCATCCAGGAGGGCGCTTTTGTAGGGCTTGCATTTTTTTTTTTTTAATTTGTGTTTATATTACTTCTATTGAGCAGAAGAAAACAGAGAAGAGCAAAGGAAACACCCCCCTGCCCCGGGCTGTGCAGGCAGCAGCTGTGAGGGCACCTCCTGCCTCATCAGGAACACGAAGGCGGGGATACTGTTGACCTCCTATGGCCCCTGCGCCTCCCTCCCTCCTTCCTGAAGGAGGCGATGCTGTGATGCTCTGAGAGAGGCGACTGGTGGGTACTGAGTCCCAGGGCTGGGTTCCATTCCGGTCTCCTCCCATCAGTGATGGGGACCCCAACAAGCAAGGCAAGCCCACCGTGGTCCTCCACATCACCGGGCTCTCATCGCGAGGGGACTGCCCTCCTTGAGAGCTGAGTGCGTATGCTGGCCGACAGACAGAAGCCCTTCACTGCGTGTGGGAGACACCTTGAACATGGACGGACAGCAGCTGAAAACAGAAGATTCCAGAAAGCCTAACAGTGCAGAGATGACAGAAATACACTGGATTATTTGGACACATGAGGACCCAGCTTAACCTTCTGAAAGTGGTGTGTGGCGAGAGGGCGAGCACAGTGACCTGCTCCACAGACCTGGGCACTCCTACAGACCAGGCACCAGGTCGGAAGACCCTGCACAGCCGCTTCGCCGGCTGAGTCACCCAGGTGCCCGATTCACGATGATCTCGAGCACAGTCTGTGCGCATGCTAAGCCGGGCTGGCACAGTAATCCCAAACTGACTGCTGTTACTAAGGGCGATGGCATGACGGCACAGGCCACGGCACCCCGCACTGGGCCACGGCGTTCACTGGTGGCTGTCACTCTCTTACCTGGCAGCACACGGGAGCTTACTGGCTGCCTTTTGATACTCTTCCCATCCCACGAGATGGCTGTCACCCAACAGGAAGAGGGAAAACACATCATGATCAATAGAGTTATTGGTCAGAGCTGAGCACGTGCACAGGTATTTGGAAAAGGTTCAGCGTTGCTTTTTGGTGTGTTTCTCTGGCTGGCTAATGCAAGCAACTTGGCTTCTACTCTTCAGAAGCAGTCGGAGAACTTCCATAGCCTTTAAGCATCATCATAAGGAGATTTTTAAATGCAATGCCAAAACTATGTGTGAGCCTATGGAACGGGCGACATCCAGGAAACAAAGTCAGACTGCACCCTACCTCCCTAGAGGCCACGTGAGGACTGTTGTCCTTGCTTCTAGAACTCAGCGTGGCCCACCCCCAGATGAGGCTGGGAGCCCGCAACCCATGACCTCCGAAGGCTCAATGCTGGCTTTTACAGCTTGTGAGAAAACACAGAAAGTCTCTGCTCAGATGGCATCCGCAGGCAGTCAGAGCCGAGGGCAGTAGGTTCTTAAGGGAACCCTTAAGAAACGGTCTCTTACTCGTTCTTGGCCTGGTGTGCTAGGTGGAGCAGTCCAAGGGGTAAAACTGAAACAAGGGGAAAAGTTCTGCTCTGTTAGACCAGGGAAAGCGCTTCCGGTCAGAAGGCCCAGATCTGAGCGGATGGGAGCGACCAAAGGCTGGTCAGCGGCAGGGGCTCCACAGATACTCGGCTCCTCGTTCTCGTCCTTCCACAGAGGGCTGGCCTCTGCCCCGTATGGCAGCAGGAGTGGTAGGCACTGCGGTGTCGGCACCTGCAGAGGCCGGGGCGGCCCTGGGAAAATGGGGCCCAGCACCTCCTGCGCAAAGGGTGCTGTGGGGTTTGCAGAAAGGGAAGTGCCCTCGGGCCTAGACGGCAGGCGGAGGTGCCCCGCTGGCTTGTTTCTGAGTCAGCCATGATAGCTGAGCTCGTCGAGGTTCCCTTCAACACGCAGGCTTATTAGCTCGCTTTCACATAAGCTCTTGGGCCCCAGGCTCCCCCTCCCTCATGGCTCACCATGGGCTGGTCTGGCACCCTCTCAGGAGTCTGTCTTGGGGGCCAGTAGGATAAGAAACAGTGCAAATACCAGCTGGACCATTTTAAGGCTTGGTGAACCATCTGGAGAGCCTGAAGGTGTCCTGGTCGGCATTACGCCAGGTGAGGCAGGAGGGAGTGTGGGGATGAGGAAAGGGTTTCTGGCCTCTAGGCAGGGGATGCCCACCGACGGCCCTCCAGCTCTCTGCCTGCTTTCCTAGCTACAGAGGTCCTTAGAAAATTCTGGTGAGATAAAACGAGGTGACTCATAAGGAGGCATCTAGAGATGGTAAAGATAATATTCCAAGGTCCTTATTTGGTCCTTATTTGCTCCCAGGTCCAGAGGGTACGTGCTGAATTGCCTGGAGGAGGTATGACACCTGACCCATGAAAAGCCATCTCTTTGTCCAGGTACCCAGAGGGCACAACTGAACCAGTGGCCCCAGTCATAGGCCTCTCCTCATGCCAGCGTGCCTGGGTGTCCACTAGAGGCCTTCCGTTTCGTTCCCCCTCAGAACAGCCGACATGGCAATGCCCGCCCACCTCGTCTCCTCCTCTCAGCCATCCGCTCATCCATTCATTCAACAAAACACTTACTGAGAAGCAGAAAGGCTGAAGGGTTCAGCACTGCCCTCCTCCAACCCCTCTGCTGTTTTGCTCTCTACAGTTTCAGTGATCTGGGTCAGTGGCGGTCTCAAATACATGATCGTCCTCCTGACAAACTGTCCGAGGGTCGGCAGCGGCCGAACGCCACGTCACGGCGCCCATGTCACTCCCTGACTTCACCTCCTCCTGCGGGCGGGGTAGCACCCCAGAGCTCCACAAGACGGGGGAGCGTAGGGCGGGGAGATACCAGGAGAGCGACGACAGTCACAAAACCTGGGTTACAGCATGTTGTAATCATTCTGTTTTATTACTGGTGGTTGCTAAGCTCTTACTGTACCTCATTTATAAATTAAACTTTGTCATAGGTGTTGGTATGTGTCCTTTTGGATGTACACCTGATGTAAAGAACACCGACTACAGGATGGTTCCCACTATCACCACACGCAGGGGACTCTTCTAGGACCTTGGAGCTGGTGAAAAAAAAGGAACCACCAAACTCCTGCCTTCACAGACCTTATATTCAATGAGAAAGACAAAAAAAATTTATATAGTGTGTTCAAAAGTGGTAAGTGCTCTAGAAGAGAATGAGGTGAGGAGAAAGGATTGAGGCTGCGGAGGGAGAGGGTGTCCAGATAAAGCCCCACTGAGAAGGGGCATTTGAGAGAAGACCCAGATACTTGCAAGGATCTGGGAAGAACATTCCAGGCAGAGGCAAACCAGGATCTGAGCCGTGACAAGGAAGTGTCTCGCAGGCTTCTGGAGGAGCAGAGAGTTCCACATGGTAGGAGCTGAGAATGTGTGTGGTGGGGACCAGAAATGGCAAAGGTGGGGTCCCGGAGGCCCCACGGAGTCACTGCACACAGCTTTGGCTGTTACATGTTGAGGCCAAGATTTAATGAAATTATAGAACAGCAGAAAACAGATCTCCAGACAGGATGTAAAGGCCACTTAGAGTAGGTAAATGATTAACTTTGTGGGCGTGGGACGTGTGGTGGTGGAAGCAGTCAGAGAAGGCTTCTAGGAAATAGGGATTTCTGGGCTGGGTTTAGTAGGCTGAATAGGAGTTAGTGGCCTCCCACAAACACAATGCTTTGCAGGTATCTGGTGTACAGTCCAGAGCTGTTGAACTGAACTAAACAGTTTTGGCATCCTGGGGCTTTGACAGTAGAAGCAGGAAGGACAATGATCTATCTCAGAGAGGCTTTCTAGAGCCAGGATGAGACTTAATTTCTAACCTGGTTAACAAGTCCACTTGGAACACAGAACACTCGCCTTCCTCTCTAACAATTATTTCAACCAGTCACCGAATTCCCTAAATTTGACTATTCTGAAATTTTCCTAACATGACTCTAATAAGGAAGGTTTACTGTCAAGAACTTTGAGGACAGGCAATGTTTGCACAAGCGAACACAACTTACTGTGGGACAGAAGTAAGGCCGCTGCCTTTGTTGGGAAGGCCAGGGCACAGCACGGGGAAAACGTGATTCCCAGGAACAGCCAAAGGGCAGAGAAGATGATGGGGTGCTGCCCCCCGCCCCTCCCCTTCCTGGTTGTTCATGGAGGGGTCTCTGCCGTAAACCCTCCAGCCCGCCCTGTCCTGGGCGAACCGTCTAATAGACTTACTGCCTCCACAGCATAGCAGGTGGATTTGTGCAGAAACTGGGTGCCGCCAGGAAGACCGGCAGATACAGGTCTGGGGGAAGGATCTAGAAGTAAAGCCAGGAATTTAGGAGGAAAAAAAGGCAGGAGGAAAAAAGAAAGGGACAGATCGGAATTGGGGGTTGGGCCAAATTCTGCAGCTGTTAGAGAGGCAAGGGACACGTTATTTACATTACAGCTGAGTCCAGGGCCTGGCACAAACAAGGTGGTCGATACACACGGACCGACTGGATTCCAGACACTTCACTTGCCCAACGATGTCTCCCGTTCTCGCCTCTGCGTCCTCAGAGGAGTGAACCTCAGACTGCCGCCGGGCTGACGGCCAGCAGTGGGTGTGGATGTGTATCTCTACAGGTGCAGCTCAGGAGGCGGCTGTGATGCTGGGCGGCGGCCGCCCATCTCCAGGCTGATCTCTACACATGCAAATCATTGAGCCAACAAGCTCACCGCTGAAGGAGCTAGCACAGACCTCCCACGCCCTCTAGCACACATCCATAGACGTGGGAATGTTCACACACTCTCCACACCGGCCCAAAGGTGTGCACACATGTCCGCAGCTGCTGAATGCAAAAACAGATGGGGGCAGAGCCACACAGCAGAACGCTATTCAGCAGTAATAGTAGTAATAATAATAATAATAATTATAATAGAGCTACCCAATGACCCTGCAATTGCACTACTGGGTATTTACACCAAAGATACAGATGTAGTGAAAAGAAGGGCCATATGTGCCCCAATGTTCATCGTAGCAATGGCCACAATCGCCAAACTGTGGAAAGAGCCAAGGTGCCCATCAACAGATGAATGAATAAAGAAGATGTGGTCCATATATACAATGGAATACTATGCCTCCATCAGAAAGGATGAATATCCAACTTTTGTATCAACAGGAGGAGATTATGATGAGTGAAATAAGCCAAGTAGAGAAAGTCAAGTATCATATGGTTTCACTTACTTGTGGAGCATAAGGAGTAACATGGAGCACAGTGGGAGAAGGAAAGGACATGTGAACTGGGGTAAATCAGAGGGGGAGATGAAGCATGAGAGACTGTGGACTCAGAAACAAATGGAGGGTTTTGGAAGGGAGGGGGTGGGGGGATGGGAGAGCCTGGTGGTGGGTACTGAGGGCACGTATTGCATGGAGCACTGGGTGTGGTGCATAAACAATGAATCTTGGAACACTGAAAAAATAAAATAAATTATTATCCAAGTCAAATAATAATAATAATACAAGAATGATGTACTGACACATGAACGTGCATGGACTTCATGAACATCCCACTGAGTCAAAGAAGCCAGCAATCGCCAGGAAAGGCAAATCTCCAGAAACGGAACACGGAACCTTGGGCACCTAGGGGCTGGGGCAAAGCCTGCAAATAGGCCCAAGTGAGTTTTCTGGGGTGATGGGAACACTATAAAACTAGACCTTGGGGGTAATCGTACACCTCTCTCTATGTGATTAAAAAATCGTTGAACTATATCCTTACAGAGTGAATTTTATGGTCTGTAACGTATGTCTCAATGAAGCTCCCTAAAAAAGCACATGTCGGCTGGGGGCTGGGCTCCTGCAGTTGTCTCGGGCGCTACTCTGTGTCAGGCATTGCTCTCGGCCCTACATCTGCATTAATCTGATTCCTCCATCAACCTTTTGGGGTAGGTAGCGTTATCCCCACTGCACAGAAGCAGCAAGAGTACGGGAGGTTAGGAACCTGCCCGAGATCATAGAGAGTGGGGGCTCCAGCCCTTAAGCATTCCTTAGCCAGTGTGTCTATGATGAAAAATGGCTAGGCCAACAGCAGCTGTCCATTTCTCCAAAGAGCAAACATTCCCCAAACTAGGGCCAATCTTGTCCCCTTTTCAGTTCCGGTTTCTCTTCTTCCCCAGCAACCTGTCTCCTCCACCACCACTCCTTGCTACCCTGGACTATCCGGATTCACTGCCAGGCTTGTCCTTGCATCTAGAACACTCGCTGGGGAGTTCAAGATGGGCTCAGAGAAGCCAGATTTCCCGGGAGCTGAAGTGGATTCCATGGTGGCTCCTGAGGTTGACTCAGTTTCCCCTCCATATCGCCAGGATGCTTTTCACAAGAACCACACAGCTCTTTGCAAAATAAAATGAGCATAGTCATTCTATAGAGTTATCAGATCTTTACAGGAAATAAAGAAAAGAGGAATGAGGAACATAGGCATGGTTTTCAGAAAGCAACCTGAACATCGCCATTCCTTCAAAAGAACCTGTTCTATACCCTCTGGCCTGAGGCAAATACCTAAATCGTTCCCAAGAAACTCATCATGAGAACCTTAACAGGCCTGGATGCTCAGGTTCGGGAAGAATAATGCGCCTGATCTGAGATTACGAAGGATTTTTGCCTTGGTGCCACCCCCAGTCCTCCCCCAATGCTGAAGAGAGCACTTCTCATGGAGTGCTGATCAACACTTCAGTGTAGCAAGGTGGTGGTCGTGTGTTCGGGTGGGGGCAGGAGGGGAAAAGCAAGTGGTTTCCCTCAAGTCAGGACTCTTCCCCACTGGGTGAGCGAGCCCGGGGTTGGCTGGGGGTGAGGTGGATTTCCAGTTGTCAACTGCTCAAGGCAACACTGAAGCCTGGGGCTTTCTGTCAATTGGCTTCCCCTGGCTCCCGTTGCCTTGGGTGAGCCTGATGGACAAGCTTGAAAAGGCTCTCAGATGAAAGCCTCCTTGTTCCCCTTGCAGATCACACGGAAGACTCTGAAGGGAGAGATCAGCCTAATTAGGGCTGCAGCGCTCCTACAGTTCCAGACGGGAAGCTTGAGCTGCCACTAACCTTCAGAGCTCGAGACTCTGTTCATACCGGAAATACCCCTCGCACCAGTCTCCCTGCTCTTTGATGGTATTCTAGCTGCGAAAATAATGAAAACCCTGAGCTCTAAAATACTGACGCCTGGAGAGAAGTGCTAGAGGCTGAAGACCCAAGCTGTGCATCCCTGGGGGCTGGACTTCCCACACCCCTCTAAAGCTGGGGAAACACTATGGCCTCAATAGAACCCGCCACAGAGGACTGGCATAAACTCAAAATCGGCCTCTTTCTGGCTGGTGCAGCAGCACCAAGAGAACGTTTAATAGGAAATGCCCCCCACGCAAGATTTCTGGAAGGATTTTCCTAAAATATCCATCTGAGAGTCTCCCTGCCCTCATTCTGCATTGAAACCTTTCTCAGAGCTTCCTGTTGTCCCAAGACCAACTCTTCATTCTTCGGTGGAGCCTGAGCATCTGCTCACGAATTGTTTCCTCCTCCAGCCCTGTCTCGCACATCACCTCTCTTCGGTCACAGTTCAACTTCCAATAATTCACCATGCTTTCTCTTTCTCCCCTCAGGCCTTTTCATCTTGACCTATATAGTCCTTCTCACCCCCCCTCAGTCTGCCGTCAGGATTCATCTCCTGTAAAATGCTTGCACACACCCTCCCCACCTCTCTCCCTTCTCTGTTCTGCATCCCTAAGCAGCTGGGTTGTACCACTGTTACAGAGTCCAACCCTATGACGGTGCCAGGGTCTGTAGGCCTGACTGGCCTCTCAGGGGGACCTGAAGCTACTTCAGCACGGGGACTCATTCTCTGACACCTTCTAGAGCCCCCAGCCCAGTCGACAGCACACCCCGGCTGATAGACACTTCCCCAGTAGACACGGGGATCAAACATAGTGGGCAAAAGAGAAAGCTCTAGATGTCTGCTAACCATGGGCTCTGCAGGAGTCTGCTGGGGAGCTGGTGTGCAAGGGCAGTCTTATTAGCGTGAATTCCATATCATAAAGTCCAAGATGAGCTTCCTGGCTCCTGGGACACGTGAATGAAAAAGCACAGGCATGTGCACACGCTCTCATTCATTTTTATTCATGCCTTCAGATGGGAGTTACTGTGTACCTACTGTGTGCCGGGCAGGGCGTATGGGGTATGGAGGTGAATGGACCAGGCATACTCCTGCTTCCTGGAGCATGGCGCCTGCTCACCCGGGGGAATGCGACCTTCCTGTTGAAAAGGAAAGCTGGTAACAGATTTACTATTAAGTCTATTTATAGATAACGGGCCACAGGAGAACTTTTAAGGACTGGCTGTGATTCAAGAGTCTTCAAATAAACTTGATAAAGAATCTTTCTCTACATGGCGGTGAGGAACTATCTTCCCCGAGAGGAAGTAGAGACAGCAGAGGAGGAAGTTTCAGAAGTGGCTGCGGGGATCCTGGTACAATCTCAGCTCAGCGCCTGGGACGAGAGCTGTGACAGCTTAAAACTCCTTGCCAGAGGAGAACCCACAGCTCCTCTCGGCACGTGCGGAGAGGTGAATGAAGGTGACAAGCCCAGCACTGGGACGCCGGCCCCCGCCAGTGGCCCCGGCCGTGCTGCGAGGTCACACCTGAGCTCAGACCAAACCAGCACCGAACCCAGAGTCCACGACGTGTGAGCCCATGACCACGAACCTTGGTCCCCATCACCCAGAGAGCGGGGCCATTCCTGCCACCTCCTGGGACATCGTGAGGACCGAACGAGAGCGCACCGGGAGGCGCTGGGAACATACTGCAGTGAAGCCTGCACAAGTTAAAGGCTGCTCGCGTTGGGATGCTGATGTCGTCATGGCCAATCAAGGCGCTACATGAAGACTGACTGCGACGATGATTCAGATGCTTAGCTCCTGTGCTAAAGTCACATGAGTCATATTGTATTTCATTCTATGATATCACAATATAATTACACACGGTGATGGGATATATATAATATCATCTATTAAGTAATCAACAGTACTCATTTGCATTATGGAGCACTATACGCCAGCCCTGTTCTAAGCACTTCCTGCCTTAGGAAGTTGATTATCATCCTTCTTCTACAGGAGAGGAAATGAAAGGCACAGAGAAGCTGAGTAACGCACCCAAGTCATAAAACCCAACAACTGTGAACCCAGATGGTGGGTCTGCACACGCCCTCTGGCCACAAGCAGGCCCCCAGAATATCAGACACGACTCCCTTAAGCCTGTGCCCACCGCTCTCCCTCTTCAACAGCAGCCTCTGGGACTGCCTGGCGCTCTCCAGCCTGTCGCCTCAAGCTGTCCCTTAGAAACCTGCCTGGGACCTCCTGTCTACACCTACTTACATTTTCAACACACTATTTCTATTTTAGCCTCCATGGTCCTCATCTCCCATTGTGTAAAGATCTCTTGATCATCCCAAGACACACTGCTTTGCCTTTTAAGAGGAGACCCCCATTCCTGAAATGTGGTCAAGGAGTTCATACTGCCCTGCCCACAGGGGTTCTGCATCTGTCTATTTGTAGCTCTGAGCTGCTTTGAAGACTAAGGAATTAAAATGTTACAGAAGTGTGCCAATGGTGCTTTGGCCTTTACTGCCATGAGCACATGCCAGGGTTTGCAAGCTCTGCTGGGGGTGGTGGACTCTTGGACCCCTCCCCTTCGTTAGCTCTGAAGCCCTCCTTTTATCTGTTTTATTCTTAGGCTTCATGTAAAGTTTCATTTGAAAAGGGGTCGTGTTTGAAAAGATATCTGAAAACCACTGAAAAGTCCTAATATATTTGGAATTATTGAACATATATTAAAGGAATGCTTAGAAGCCCCTGGTTTCAGCCCCTGCCTTTCTTAGGGTGAGAAACAAAGATCAAGCAGGATCAGTGAACCGTCTCTCTGTACCCTTCCCCACCCAAGTCCTCGTGATATCCCTCTGAACCAATTCAGGGCACAGGTCTGATGGCTCAGGAGGGCTTCACCTTGACCATCCAGTTTTTGCCAGTCTAAGTTTCCATTTTGACCTTCCACCATCATAAGGAACATTCCTTATTTTTAAGACTGTATTTATTTACCTGACAGAGAGAGAGAAAGAGAGAGCATAAGCAGGGGGAGCTGCAAGGGCAGAGAGAGAAGCAGGCTCCCCATTGAGCAAGGATCCCGATGCAGGGCTCAATCATAGGACCCTGCGATCATGACCTGAGCCAAAGGCAGATGCTTGACCAACGAGCCACCCATGCACCCACATAAAGAACATTCTTAACCAGGACGATTAAGTCCCTTGGATGACCACACAGTGCATGCTTCAAAATTCCAACAAGCCATTACCCAGTGTCTAGAGTCTTCCAAAGCAGGAAAATAAACACAGAAACACAATGAGCTCTTAGCTGTTCATGAGAGCCCCTAAGGTGATGGGATAAAAGGACTTCTGAAGAGCCGTACCTGTTTTTCAATGAAAGCGTTGATTCTCTGCAGCATTCCTTCACACGTGAATTCATACGGCATGTATGGCTCAATCTGTGGAAAGAGAACATGGTATCGTGAAAGGAAACAGAGAACCTAGGACACTCACCCAGTCCTCCCCTGATTCACGCACACTCACGTGCCTCCAGAGGGAATTCGACTATGAACTTGGATGTCAACAGACCTGGGTTTACAACCTCGCCCTGCTCCTGGCTAGCTGTGGGACCCTGAGCAAAGTGCCCACCATCTCTGAGCCTCAGGTTCTTCCTGTGCAAAATGGTGAAAAGAAAAATCTACTTCTTTTAAGCTGTGGTGATGGTCATGTGAAGAAAAGAGAAAAGGTAAAGTGCTTAGTTTGGTGTCTGGAACATTGAAAGGTATTTCACAAAAGGTGGGGAGTATCATCGGTTAGAGGTCAAGCTCCACAGGGCAGGCGCTCCACGGCCGCTGGGCTGTGTGGCGCACGGAGGAAGGCGGCAAACACCTGCTGAATGGATGCGTGCTCAATGCTATGAGAAGGACCCAGATGGTGACAAAAACACTGGTCTGACTCATAGCTTAGGTCAGCACATACCTAAAGAACGTGTGGGGCAGAAACAGTCATAAACTGCTGCAAAGAGTTCAGCCAATGGGCCCAGGAGGCTAGAAGGTCAGAACAGACTTCTCATGCTGGGCTTTTAAAGCCAGCTAGGATTCTAGCAAGCCAAGATGTGGAAGGCATTCCAGGTACAGCGGTAGTAGGAAGTTAGACATGCAAGAACAGCAGGTGGGTAGAGCATGAGACTGCAAAGCCTGAGGGGACAAGACTGGGAAGAGGTTCATTGGATTTCCGCAAAAGGATTTCTATACCAAGGAGCCCAAGCTTTATTGGAAGGCAGGAGGAAATCCCAGAAGGTGCTCCTCTAGGGTTGGGAAGGCAATGTGATCACTATCGGACACCTGCGGGTGGGGAAGACGTGTGGGCTTGGTCTCTGCTGCACAGCGTGTGCCCACACTATGAGGCGCCTTTCTGGGGGGCATCCAGCAAGCACCACCAATCTGAAACGGAAATTTCACTTTTATGCTTAGCAATCCAAAATCACCAGCAATCCAGTCTGTGACAGCTTCAGAGAACCCAAGAGTGCCGGCCTGCAAAAGGATAGAGGGCCATGGCTTAGGCCTTCACTTGCCGAACTTAAATTTACAGGACGGAGAGCTGGGCAGAATGCCTGTGAGTCGAGGCCTGGGATGGTTGACAGAGAAGACATCCCCCGTGGGCAGCCAAGCAGGTGGTCCAGCGTACCTTCTCCTCTTTCTGTGTCGATTCACACATTACACGTGAACTCTTCTTTAATCATGACTATTAATTTCATAATATATCTTCAAACCCACGATCATATAATGTATCACACAGTTTTTGTCTTTTTTTTTTTAATCTCAGCCGTCCCCACCTACATCTGTCCAGAGAGAGCTCAAACAGGTTGAGCTGTATTATCGTACTGGGGCCAGACTATTTCGCAAGAACACAGGTCATCTTGTTCCTCAGTAGAGCACCTCAGAAGGGCTCAAAATACTCAAAAAACTGACTTCAGTGTTGTAAGCCTGGTCCTTCTCACCTCAAGCTTTTGCACATGCTGTGCCCTTTCCAACCCAGACACAGCCCTTCACCTCAAAGGCAAAATTTTTCTTTCCTTTCAGAGGATATTTATTTACTCAGCCTTTGTGGGTGATTCCAGAGGCTTTCTGTGACTGGCCTACAGATAGTTCTCTTCTCAAAGGTTCACAAAATGAACAGAAAGAAACCACGACAGAGGACTTGTCCTATCTGGCTCATTTACGTGGTGACAAGTAGAATTTCTGGAGTGAAATAACACACTGGTGGTCACCTGTCATGACATTGACAGATCCAATTATGTGGCGGGAAGGAGGCTGAATACTCAGGGGCCATTCCTACAACTTACTCCCAAGGGCAGCCTTTAGAAATGGAAATGAGTTAATTCAAAGGGTTCAATGCAATAAATACAGAAAAATGGTTCTTTCTGTATCCTCCTACCAACCAAACCCAATTTAACCAAAGGGATGCTGACGCATTAATTGCTTGGTGGCCCATTCACTGTTTTAAATAATATGAAGCCAAAAGATTTTCCTATGGAGGAAAAGCAAACAATAACAAAAAAATGTATTCTTAAGGGCGCCTGGGTGGCTCAGTTGGTTAAGCCACTGCCTTCAGCTCAGGTCATGATCCTGGAGACCCGGGATCGAGTCCCACATCGGGCTCCTTGCTCGGCAGGAAGCCTGCTTCTCCCTCTCTCATTCCCCTTGCTTGTGTTCCCTCTCTGGCTGTGTTTCTCTCTGTCAAATAAATAAATAAAATCTTTAAAAAAAAATGTATTCTTAAACCACTCCTGCCAGTGGGTTCCACTGGACATCCCGCTGTGGACAGGAATGGGACCCTCCATGTGGAAAAGTTCTCTGGACTCCTGGCTTTGGATATAAAAGAACCCTGGCAAGCCTCTGAGGTAGGATCTATTGTGGAATGGGGCAGGGGGCCTGGTGTAATTTTCTGCATGATAATCCTCCAGGAACGAGTCAAGGCTTCCTCAGGGAAGGGAGGGAAAGGGAATGTGGACACCACATCCACTTACAGAGAAACCCAAGCAGGGCCAGTTCTACAACTGAGAAACAGGAAAATGTTCTTGGCCATCTTGCTCTGCAGGAAAAGGATCACTACTCACATGGCCACAGGAAGGAAGCCTGAAGGCTATACTGTGTAGTTCCTGCTGGCCCTGGAAACTTTCCATTATCTTCCCACCTTTTCCTTCCTTTGCTCTTTACCTCCCTTCTTGTGAGATGTCCTGTTTCTTCTAGTACCCACTTACTGCTCTAGGTCCTAGTACAATTCCTACAGGGAACTGCTCTCAGAAATCAGCTGACCCTGGACAGAGGTGGCTTTGCATCACTCAAAGAGAGATGATCTTGGAAGGGACCAGAAGACTAGGAGTTGGGTCCTATCTCCTCTATCTACTAACTAAAGAATTTTAAGTCATACACATTCTGCAATTTCTCTTGATGATTTCAAATGTAAACTAGGTCATGCATTCCCCTGCTCAAAAGTTTCCATCATACTTAAAATAAAATTCAAAATTCTTAGCATGACCTGTTTTAAAGACCCTACACATTCTGCCTCCAAGCGATCTTTTTTTATGGTTTCCATTATTTCTGACGAGAAGTTGGTGGTCTTTCTTATTGTTTTCCCCCTAAATGTAACAGATTTTTCTCTGGCTGCCTTCAAGACTTGTTTCCCCTAATTTTTTGTTCTCAGCAGTTTGGCATGATGTATCCTTGTTTTTCTTCATATTTATCCTGCTTGGGTTCAGAGTTCCCAGGATCTAAAGGTTGATGTCATTCATTCACTTCCAGAAAATTCTTATTATCTTTTCAAATATGTCTTCTGGCTATTTTCTCCTCCTTCTCAGATTCCAATTATACATAAATTGGGCTGTTGATATTGTCCCATAGGTCTCCTATGTTTTCTCTTCATTTTATTCTTTTTTCTCTTTTTGTTTCAATTTGGAAAATTTCTCTTGATGAGTCTGTTGATACTGATAAGTTCACTGACATCTTCCTCTGTTGTGTATACTTGCTGATGAGGCCACTGAAAGAGTTCTTCATTTCCAGTATTTTTTCGGTTCTAGCATTTTTTCCTTTGGCTTTGAAAAAAAGTTTCTAGCTTTCTGTTGAAATTCCCCATCTGTTTGCATATACTGTCCATCTTTTCCACCAAACCTTTCAATGTATTTACCTTAGTATTCTGATGGTGCTTTCTAATAAATTCCATCATCTGGGCCACTCTAGGTCTGGTTTTAATGACTGTTCCCTCTCTTAATGATGGATCATGTTACCTTGCCTTTTTGAGTGTCACATAATTTAAAATCTTATAATTGACAATAGGTTTTGTATTAAGCGCAATTTTCATTCCCACTCTTACCTTTCCCTTTACTTCTTTCCATATTAATTTTCCTTTCTAAATTTTGTATTATCTTAACATACTCATCAAAAAGACCTAGGCTTTACTCCGGTTTTTACTACTTACTAGCTGTGTGATCTTGGGTAAATTTCTTTAAATCTCAATCTTTTCATCTATAGAAGAATTATGTGAGATAATGCTCATAAAGATTAAGTGACATACGGCTCATAAAGATAGAGAGAATGTAGATGTGCAGGAAGAGGTTCTCTCTACATAAGAGCTATTATTATAATTACTTTTTTCCCTCACATGGTCTTGAATAATTGTTGGAATAAAGTAGAAAAAGGTTGATCAGAGTTTTAAAATGCAGAGCACTGGAGGTTCCATGGAGTAAAGAGAGTCAGTCTCACGTAGCAAAGAGCAAATACAACCCAGTGCCCCGCTCTGTGCTTTTGGTATCAGGCATTCCCATTAGATTTTTGTTTGACAAAACCTAAAAAGTTGTGTACTCCATGATCCAATATTTTCTGCCTCTACATTACCTTTTAAATTACTCCTTTTTCAAGGGTATGTGCACCTAACCAAGTGTTGTGGGTTGAATTTATGTTCCTCAAAAAGAAAATGGACAAGTCCAAACTCCCACTAGCTGTAAATGTCACCGTGTGGATATAGGGTCTTTGCAGGTGTAATCCAGTTAAGATGAGGTCCTATTGAATTAGACTGGGCCCTAATCCAGAATGACTGATGTCCTTCCAAGAATGGAACAGACGGACAGACAGACAGACAGACACACACACACACAGGTTATGGTGTTGCAGCTACAAGTCAAGGAAAGCCTGCGGCCACCGGAAGACTAAAGAGGCAAGGAAGAATCCCCCACTACAGGCTTTGGAGGGAGCATGGTCCTGCAGACATCCTAATTTTGGACTTCTGATCCTGAAACTGTGAGAGAATAAATTTCTATTGTTAAAGCCACCAAGTTTGTGGTTCTTTGTTATGGCAGTCCAAAGAAACTAATACCCTAAGGGGCTCAGGGACTCGAGAAAGAAAGACGGAACCATCAGCCTCCACAGCAATGACTCTCTGGTAGTGAAACTCTCGAAGCATGGCAGATATTCTGAGGCCACGCTCCACTCAGCCTCTTCCCCTTTACTTACACTGTGCTCTGAGCCCAGGTCCTTCTGGGTCCACTTCTCAGGTCAGCTTTACAAATTCCTACTTGTCCTAAAAGACTTAACGCAGTGCTGCATTTTCCAGAAAGTTCCTGCGACATCTACTTCTCCATTTTTGCCTGTTGTTGTTGGCACTGAACACATTTGGTAAAGACCTATTCCGTTCTCTCTCAGTCCGTTAGGTCACTGTGCTGGGTACCGACTACAGCAGTGAGTAGTTTCTGGCCCTCATGTTGCTACCAGTCTAGTGTAATCAGACTGCTGATAACAAAAATAGGAATATTTGTATGTGTAGAACTAATAGTGACTTAATAATACCAACTAAACACTTACTTTGTGGAGATGCTCTACTTAAGGGCTTTATATTCATTACCTCATTGAATCCTTACAAATACCTGTATAATAGGTAATAAACTATT
Source organism: Spilogale gracilis (assembly GCA_004023965.1). Classification (NCBI taxonomy): domain Eukaryota; kingdom Metazoa; phylum Chordata; class Mammalia; order Carnivora; family Mephitidae; genus Spilogale; species Spilogale gracilis. Next base: position 34,275 of record PITA01011953.1, read on the forward strand.
TAAAGAGGTGAAGAAATTAAGACTCAAGAGGTTAGGTAATGCCCGAGGGAATGCTACTAGCGGGTGGTAGGGCTGGGACCCCAACCCCAAGCTACTTCCAGCCTGTCCCTACAACTATGCCTGTGCTGCTTCTCCTAAATACTTGTTAAGACAGTATAAATAATGTTGTAGTAGGAGGAGTACAGAGAGCAGGGAGCACTCAAGACTGTTTCAGAAGGCAGTCCAGGGGGTTAGGAGAGGTTAACCTGGCCTATCCCCACTGGATGGTAAGCCTCCCACACGCAGGGAGCCAGCCTCAATTATGTTTACAGAAGTGAGTGTCCCCTAAAGTGGCTCAGAGGGTTTCTGCCTATACTAGTTTCTTAATAAATGTCTGCTAAATTGATCAGGAGAACCCGGAGATATCAGTTACTTACACAAAATTCTGTTAAGGTGTTGAGGTTAAAAAAAAAAAAAAGAAAAGTTAAATAAATAAATCCTATATAAAAATGTTTCCCAGTATTTCCTTAATACCTCCTATCATTCTTATGTTTTGGTAGGGGAGCAGGTCTATGTTTTCTGATCTCTGTGAGAGTGACCATCATGAGGCAGTGAAACAAGTATAATTCAAAATCCTGCTATTGCACTGGAACCCAGCAGTCATGCCAGAAGGCATGGAGAATCCCTGCACACAGGGCACCTGCTCTGCTCCCATCTGCCAGCACAGCCATGAACTCTCCCTGGGCCAAATCCTACGCTGTGGCTCTTTTCTAATTGCAGAGTTAAGCTAACATGGAAATGTTCCTGTTACTCAGCCAGAGGGCCTGTGAGGCTTTCCACATGTTTCAGGTCACAGTACAAATGGGGAAGAACAGAATAAAAGACACAACCTTCTGACTTAAAATTGCTTTCACGGCAGCCTCCACTTCCTCCTGATTGCTGAGGTCAACCGTCCAAACGTGGGGCCGGCCGATGAAAACTTCAGCATAAGGATGCTGGGACGTCAGCTGCAAGAGAAAGACAAAGCACCTCAGTCTCACAAATACTTTTTTTTTCTTTTTTAAAGCCTTCTGTGCTAGATGAAGCGTTATGCCTTTTATGGCATTGTACTTGCGTAGCTAACAAGACTTTTTTGTCCTTCCTTGATGATCAAAACCTCCTGAGAACCCGCAAGTGGAAAACAATAAAAGAGTGATAGCTCCACATCTTGAATCCCACTTGGAAAAGTCAAAGCCAGGTGTCCTGGAGGCTGTTAGAGGCGGCTTCAACCCCAAAACTGCACCAGGACACAATGGTCCTATCCCTGCCCTGAAAATCACCGCGCTCAAACTACTGTCTGTCACAAGACACAGATGGGGATGCACAGGGAAGCAGGAGAAAATTACAATAAAGCCAAAAGCTTTAAAGTCATAGGAGGATGAGTAACGGCACATATGAAATGTAAAGAAAGAGAAATAAGGCTACAGAAAAACAGAGAATTTGGGAATGGTTTCAGGACGAATCATTAGCATCACGTTGGAGCCTTAACACTGATAAAGACAGTTTGGATTCAGCAAAGCTCTAAATTTGGAGGTTTTATTTTAAGAACAAAGGGTCCAAAGCAACCCAGGATGAAAGCTGCTGATTCTCGGTTCCTCAAGGGTCCTTTCTTCGGCAGTTAAATTTACCACCCAAACTGTGCCTGTATCCCTTTCAGGGAGTGCTGGGAAGGGAGCTTTCTGGACATTTGTGAGAGCGTTTCCAGTTCTCACAAAGACTGGGGGTGCTGCCTTGAGCTGTGACGCTGTGGCTGAGGACCGGGGCTTGCAGGCCCCTCACAAGGCGGGCTGTCCGCTCCCCATTCAGCTTCCACCTGCCCCGCGGGGCTTCCTTGTGGGGTCACAGAATGCAACTTTTGGGCACAGTTTTAATAATACACACGGAATTTCCCAGGACCGTAACTACCACATAAATCAAGGGATGTTCGCACTGTTTTCTTTGGAACTACACCCTTAAGCTGCTCCCACTTTGAAAAAATCCCGGCGACCGAGTCACTGTCACTCAGATGAGGTGAGTCTCCGTTACAACATGCCAAATGAGCCTGCATCTGTAGCCCTCACATTAACAGCAGTTCATGTCTGTGTAGACACTTTTAACTCAGCTTCTCTTTTAGAATATTACTTAGAAGCAATCACAAGCCCTTACCATATAAGGGCCAACAATGTTCAGCTGAATGCTTTATTCTTCTGAAGGACAAACTGATTCATTGAAAGAAGGCAGGAGGCAGGAGGCATGTTTTCTACTATAGTTCTTGGGTATGGTATAATATTTCTTGATTATATATATACTAAAGTTTGTATTTCCTTACTGCAAATTATCTTCCTTTACATTAGAGCTAGGGAATCATTCTTTCCTGAAATTACGTATGTAGGCAGGGTATATTACTGATGAATTTTATTTCAGGACACAATAGTAGATCTATATTTGTGGGAGAAACAGGTGTCAGGTGTGGTAGGGCTGAGGCTGTTGCTTTGGAGGCAAAACTGGTTCTCTTTTTCTTCAGACTCCTGTATACACAGAGGATCGGATGGTTTAACTGGCCTCTCTCCATCTCACTCCGAGCCACCATTCTTCATATCCTCCCTCACCAACGGTGTGTGCATGCCCTCCTCAGGGCAGGGACCGCATTGTTTAAGTTGCTGGGCCTCAGCTCCCAGCTGTCACTGGCACCCTCTCATGGAAATCATCATTCCCTCTCCCTCTTTTTCTCCCCCCTGAAGAGTTATTTATTTGAGAGTGAGAGAGAGAAAGAAAGGGGGGGGGCAGTAGGTGGGGAGGAGCGGCGGAAGGAGAGAGAGAATCTCTAGCAGACTCACTGCTGAGTGCGGAGCCTGACACGGGGCTCGATCACAGGACCCTGAGATGATGGCCTGGGTGGAAATCAAGAGTCAGATGCTGACTGAACCGCTGGAAATCATGATTCTGAGGAGAGAATATCTTAGACTTTGCTCTTGCCCCCTCTGCCAGAATCACATCCCTCACTGGCCAGTTTAGTTCCCCATTCTTCAGACACATAGCCTCTTCCTTCGCTCAGCCACACGGTCAGTGATCAAACTTACAGACTGGCCGCTGCCGCCTCGCGGGGCTGCTGTTCTCATCAGCACACGTCTCAGACATAACGCCTCTCAGTGAGGCCGCTGGCTGGCCCAGGCACTGAGCGGATCACCTAGATGTGCACTATTTATCCCTTTTCCTGTGCACCCACGAGGACTTTGAGATTCACAGGGGTTTACAATTCCGCAAGACCACACGGTCAGGAAGGAGCAGCGCAAATTCAAATTGAGATCCGTCAATAGTGCATTAGTTTTTGAAGGAAAGGAATATAACAATTCTATAGAACCTACTGGGTTCTTAAGACAAAGGCGAAAAGAAGCCCGAGGGAAACTTCCGTCTTTTAATTAGGTTCCTAAAACTTGCCAAACTAAAATAAATAAATGAATAAATAAATAAAATCTCAGGATTGAATTTATGCCTGCAGTAGAGCTTTTCTGAAGACGAGCAAAATGTCACACCGTTTTCACTTGGTGGCCTTGGAGAACAAACAGATGAAATCTTCCAATGGAATCAGGGTCAATTAAAGTTGCCGTCAATGTCACTGAGCAGCTGTGTCCCTCGGCAGTCACTCTCCCCTCCCCTTTATAAGACCCCCGCTATTTGCGAGGCTGCTCCAAGCACTCAGAAAATACAGAACGCTGAGCCCTTATCATTTTATTCATTTACATTTACTGAAGATCACTTAATTTTAACGAGTAAGGCATTTTGTAATTCATTATTTCCCCTCTGAATGTTATGCTCCCCCCTGTTAATTTATTGGGAACTGTCTGATCTGAGCTACTTTACCATATATCAATCTGTAAATTTACTGGAGTATAGTTTGTAAAAGTAATGAAAATCTTATTAAATATGAGACCTTACTTCAGAGTGGCTACTAAATTTCTCAGGAAAACACGAGTTCTCTTTATGGAAAAAAATCCTGAAGCCAGAGAATTTCTAATGTCCAAATAATGATTAAGAACCTACTATTGTGTTTCCCAACATAAAGATAAAATTCCAATTTATATCACATTGGAGGTACAACCTGAACCAACCACATTACTTAAGACATATGGAACTTTTTCCCTTGAATATACATCATGGTTTAAAAAATTGGTCCAATGTAAAAGACAAAAAAACAAAACAAAACCCAAAAAACCCACTAAACTGTCATGTAGAAATTTAGACTTTTTTCCTCTTCAAGGAAAAGAAGGGACATTCATGCAATTAATACAGACTGATTTATATGGTTCGATTGTTGCTTGACTGTAAAAACCAGCAAGGGCACAACAAAATAGCTTTGCGATTATGTGCACTTCGGTTAAAATTTTTCCATTTGCAGAATAAAAAAAAGAATAATTGATTTTTAGGGATTTTTGACCCTTGGGCTCCTACAGGACTGTTGATAACTCTCTCCCCATGAAAAGTGGCTTTGGTTAGGAGGATTTTGTGGCTTCTGTGGGCTCAAAGAGTAGAGCGGGTGGCCCACCTGGCCTTGAGGTCAAGTTCACTGGGTCCTCCCGAAGCTGTGTGATGTTGCTGGCTCCCAGCCCGTTCCCTGCACTGTCTCCCTCAGAGAAGGAGATGGACATTAGATGGAACCTGCCCTCTTGCGTAAAGCAAAGTGACCTTCTGGGGAGTCCCCTCCAACTCATCAACATTCATGCCTTTTAAGCTTGAGACTCCCCTCTCCCCCTTTTCCTTTCCAGCACAGCTCTGCCATCGTCCTCCTTTCGGTTAACCCAGCACATTCTGTACCGGGCACGACTCCAAGTGGACACTCCCTCCTTGGTCAACTTAGCTATTTCTTTCCGTATCAAAATCTGAGCTCCTGGAAAACAGGAAATGTGTCCTGATAAGTCTCCCGTGCAGCAGTTAGTACCATGGACCCTGCGGGGACACAACGCACATCTGTCAACTGACCTTCTGCATCCCGGCCCTCCTGTGGGAGCCCAGGACTGATGGAGTCATCTGTGTGAGGTCACTCGCGGAGCAACTACTGAGAAGATCCCACAGGGCCACTCTAACCAGAGTCCCATTCAAGCACTGGTGGAATCATCTGAAGGGATGGGAGGCACCAATCACCTGGGGGGGGGGGCAGCTCTAATGGCTAGTCTCTTTTCATGCCATGAAGAATGAAGAGCCTCCACTACCTCAATGAGAAGCACAATACTAAGTGATGACAACGGACAGGAAATGATGAACATCCTTTCCTGTAACTTCACACCGGCTGCTCTGATCTTGGTGACATTACAGCATTCACTGGGAAATGGATTGTGTATGAGTGTCCTAATTTTTTTTTTCCAGGAAAAAATACTCAGTTGTAACAAAGTGTCATGAGAATCTTTTGAGTGACTAATAACAAAAAGGTGCCAGTTGCCAATGTAATCTAAGATACTTTTGACTGATCATTTCCCAAAGGCTTATAGAAACAGCAGTAAGAAGAGATGGGTTTCTTAGCTGTTCACATGTTCAAAAAAATCACCATGAGGGGAAAAAGAAAACCACCACTGGAATCACCATAATAACTATTGTAGGCAAGATCTGCCAACACACAGTAAAAATAAATGGGCAAAAGTTTGAAGAGAACCAGAATATTTGCCTAGTTTCGAAATATTTTTTTCAGATATTCAGGAAAATAGTAACTTTGTAATGAAGAAACCCAGCAGACACAACTTGAACCAAGCAATCAAGGTGAATACTACCAGTAATTATACATACTGTTATCAGGCCCCCCACACCACATGACACGCTTGAGAAGGTCACATTGCTTCTATGATATTCTTGCTAAAAAGGCATCATCGCGAAGAAACTGTGAGACAACATCCGTCAAATCCCAAGTGGGCAAGGGCACACCAAAAGGCCAAGTGGTACTCTTTCAAAGTGTCACAGTTGCGAAAGACAGTGAAGGGTTGAAGAACTATCCCAGCCCGGAGGAGATTAAGGAGACAGGGCGGGTAAATGCAATGTGGAGTCCTGGAGTGGATATCAGAACCGCAAACGAGTATCATTGGAAAAAATGACAAAGTGCAATTAGACTCTGTAGTTTAGACAATGCTGTGATATTAGGGTTCATTTCTTAGTTCTGTTAACTGTACCCTAGTTTTGTAATGTGTTACCATCAGGGGAAGCCGGATGAAGGTATTACACCCAAACTCTGTACTATTTTTGCAACTTGTCCCTACGACTCTAACTATTTCAAAATACATAGAAAGTAAAATCCAACAACTCCACTCGGACATATTATGCCCCAAAGAATGAAAGGCAAGAACCCAAGCAGATACTGGTACAAAATTCACACTAGTGAAAAAGTGGAAACAACCCAAGTGTTTGCCGGCAGATGAACACATGCACGGAACGCGGTGTGTTACACAAGGGAATATGATCCAGGTCTCGAACAGGGAATGAGATCTGACTCGTGCTATGAACTCTGACAACAGAATGAGAAGTGCGACAAGCCGGTCACAAAGGAACAATGACTGTATGATTTCACTTACAGTAGGGACCTTCTAGAAAATTTGAATTGAGAGAGAAAACAGAGGAGAGGTTACCAGAGGCTGTGGGGAGGGGAGAATAGGGAGTTAGTGCTTAATGAACACAGTTTCTGTTTTTGAAGGATGACTAAGTTCTGGAGATGGGTGGTGGTTATGATCGCAGAAGACTGGGAAGAGCCTTAATCCCCGTGAACCTCGCATTCACAATGGTTAGAGTATTAAGTTTTAAATTATGTACATTTAATCATGATAGAAGTAAAAAAAAAAAAAAGAAAATTACAAATAATTACTAGTATGAGTAGAAAAACTTCAGAGATGTCTTACATCTAACTTAAAAAAGTAGGGATGGTTTATTGACCCAAATTTTCTACCCTAAACTCTGTCCTAAAAGTCTCAAAGAAGTCAGGAGCATGGTAGAGCAGAGATTTTTTATTATATTAGCAGAAGGAAAAGCAGGCATGCAAGTCAACACACACACAGTTACCCCTTCTCAGAGGTTGTGTGGGCCACAGATTGTTCTTTGGAGGATTATCTATGGTTCTCAATCCTCTCCCTCTACCTCCTTTGGTCGTTTCGCCAGTGGCAGGGAGGGTAAGAAAAAAATCCTCAAAATAATAAGCTCCATGATTTGGTAGGATCTCTGACTGATCAGTGAAGAATGAACATGCAAAATGCATTTCATGTTCTTTTGGGGGGAGGGGGCTTCAGAGGAATGGACCCAGAAAAGTTTAGAAGGAGAACTGAAAACTGTGCTTTAATCACAGCGCTGCTATCCTGCAGTTGTATCATGGGGGTCGACCCGTGTCATCTCCCAGGGGAAGGCCCCTAATGACAGGGGCACTGCTAGGATGCCAGCATGGAGAGACTTCCTCCTGGGGAACAACCCACAGAGCCACAGAAATGAGAAGAAGATCAATCTTATGGTCTCTTGCATGCACCTGTTTCTGCCTTGATACAGAAACACCAGCTTGATCACCTACATACTCTAAATGACTTGTTGATGCCCCAAATCAAATCCAACTACCTTCAGTGGTGACTCATCAAGAGGGTCTCGGAAAGCAATTCAAACAAGGCTTCTGCCAACAGCTCGAGCGATGGCAGGATTGCTTCTCAGGATGGCGCCCACTGACGGTGGCCGAAAACACCAGGAGTGAGACTTCAGTTGCCCAGCATATGTCTTGTCTCTCAAGGTTGACAGTGAAGGACCCTACGGCACACTCTCCATTCCCTACACCCCACCACGGAGAACACGTTCTTCAAAAATGCCTATTAGCCAGTGGACATTCAAAGTCAGAGCTTAGCCACTGAGAAGGCTGGAGAGGTCTGTGTGAACTAGGACAGAGCTGGGGCAGGGTGAAAAGATGCCATAGTTTGTAGAAGGGCAAAAGTAGGTGTAAGTCTTGGCTGTGCATTGCCTAGTTAGGAGAAGGCATCAGCCATTCCTCCCTGAACTCCTGCCCCACCCCCTCCTTCCACCCAGCTACGTTATATGACCTTGGCGACCTTGGCGACGTCTGCTGTCCAAGGCTCTGAGGTTCGAATGGGCTCCCACCATTCAGTAAGTAGCTAGTATTCATACTGTTGGAAGGAGAAGGAGTTTTTGTAGATGCTTACCTCTCTCAGAGTTGGCTTGCCAATGAAAAAGTCTGTGTTCTTGCTGCTTTTGGGCGGGCTGAACTTGGGATTCAGAAAAGCACATCCATTTGCGATGGCCTCCAGGGGAGCTGGGCCCTCATAAGGGAACCCGAGTCCAACAAACAACTGTAAGACAGAAAAGCACACCATATATAAACACATCTATCAGGACTGGTGCCCCTGGCTCACAGGGTGCTATTCTGTGCTTCACTCCTATGTGGAAGCCTCAGAAATTCTGGAAGATTCCCAGACCCTCAGTTCCTGATGTGAGCTGCCTTCCCAGAACAGGATGGGGTGAAGAGGAGGCAGCTCACATCAGGAACTGAGCAACAGGACCAGGGGCCTTTATAGGCTCATGAAGCTGCTCATCTCATTATGTTCTCCTCCTTTCCAAAAAAAAGAAAAAAAAAAAAGAAAAAGAAAGAAAGAAAGAAGGGTTGAGGGATGGGACAAGGAGGGTAGTTGAGGGGGTGGGAAGGTAGGGGTATTAGAAGAATAAAAAACAACAACCAAAACTAAGACCCAACAATAATCTTTCTGTAACTCACCAGGAGACATGACTGGAAAAACACTTGCTTAACTAAACAGAAGGTTTCTTCATTGAACCAAAGGAACAACAGGCCCTTTCAGGGATGCTGGGCGGGGGGGTGGGGGACAGAAGGGTCACTTGGCGGTTTGATTACAGTTCAAATGGAGCTGCTTTAAAATGATGGTAGGTCAGTAAACACAGGCTTCCAGAATGGGGTTTTCACTGGGGGATACCAACAACTTCGTTTTTATCTCCCCTCCTCAGTGGACGGGAGAGGGTGCTGCGCGACCCCGCGGCTAGGCGGCTTCGCTGCTCAGCAAGCACACCGTGCGCATTCCCCATGGCAGACAATAGATGGCAGCAAACACACACTCTCCAAGCCTCCTGCAAACCCGAGTTCCCAGCCGCTGGGACAAAGGGGCCTTGCTGCAGCTCACTGGCAAGAATTCCTGGGTCCGAATCTGAAACAGCATCTCAGGAAAACGCCTCAGTGCAGCTCCTCCCCTTGGGACCTTTCACAGCGCTGGAGGGCTGGAAGCTCTCGATGGATGGTGGGGTCCAAGTCTGGGCTTGGGGAGGCTTGAGCTCTCTCTACTGCACAAGGAGCCAAGGTTGAGATCACTCAGCCTCGGAAGGCATGTCCACCACCAAGGGATAATGAGGCCCTACAACACTGTTCCCTTCTGCCATCACACTGAGGAACACCCACGCAGCCAGGCCCTGGGAGTGAAGGCTATTCGTGAACTGGATGGATACACAGCAGGCCTGATTCTCCTTTCCTGGGGCCCTCTCCCCAGTGACTCCGTCTTTGCAGCTGCCTAAATGGAACGGTTACTTAGAATGGTTCCACGTGGAGAGACCAGAGTCCCAGCTGCTGGGTTGCCTGGGCACCATGGAGAGATGCGGGAAGTTAGGTGGGCACTCAGTTTTGGGACTGAACACTGAGTATGTCCCACGCTGGACGTATTGTAGTTCCCACAGGGATTTTTCTGGGATAAGAAACAAAAATCCACAGTTTTCTGGGTAGACTGCCTATCCTATGACTGTATATTCTTTTGCACAAAACAGGGCACTTGACCTTTGTTTGTTTTGGAGGAATAACCTTTCATTTCCTGTAAACTTTGAGATGGCCACATATCCTGCCAGGGACATCCACTGGAGGAACTGAGGAGAGAGCCCCTCTGAGTGGCCAGCTGAGCTTCCACTGCCGGCTGGGGCACTGTCCCCTGGGCAGAACCACTGGGGACAAGGTGAGGACCACCGCACAGGCAGGAGCCTGGGGGACAGAGAATATAAGGGGCATCTCCACCACCATTGGAGGCCCTGTTTCTGGCTCTTACTGTTCTTTTTTTTTTTTTTTTTTTTTAAGATTTTATTTACGTATTTATTTCAGAGAGAGGGAGGGGGAGGGAGAGAGAGAGAGAGAGAGAGAGAGAGAGAGAGAGAGAATGAATGCATGGGAGGGGGGCAGAGGGAGAGTCTCAAACAGACTCCCTGCATGGGGCTCAATCCCCGGACCCTGACATCAGGACCCAAGCTGAATCACGAGCTAGACTCTACTGAAGGAGCCACGCAGGTGCCCCTGGATCTTACTCTTCCAAGTTGCTGACAGGAGTGAGATTATCAGACAGTATGTAAGTGTATAGAGTGTGGCCTCAGCCTGTGGGGATGGGATGGGGATGGGGAGGTTACCTGACCGCAACAGAAGAAATGGAAGGCAAGCGTGGGAAGGACCCGTCCCAACACATCACAACTTTATTAAATAAGAAGACTCCAGGGTTACCATCCTTCAGGTTTTTGAGCTCTGTGATCTTCCCTCCCTCTCAGATTTTGGAGAGGATATACAGGCTCTCCAGGGGAGAGATGACCTCTCTCAGGTTGCAGGAAAGCACAGGGCTTCCAGATCATTTTGACTCTGGGAAGAAAGGTGAAGATGCTATTGGGGGGCTCTGTGGGTTCCACGTGTCCTGACTTCTGAAAATCAGGGCCTGCCATCAAGCGCCGATACCTTCATCAACCCTAAATCGCCAAGAATTTTGGAGGAAATGCAGGCTGCACAATGATTATCTACTTAAATAGAAAATCCTGGAAAAAAATTTAATTAGCTCCTTCAGACCAACCAATCTGAACCCATTAATTAAAAGGATTTGAGGCTGTTGCTTAATGGACTTGAATGTGACCTAGGTTTAATTATATCTGAATAACAATTTGCACCATCTCGGCTGCCCTGCTGGCATTGAAACATCTCAGTACACAGAAAATAAACATTTCGGGCTAACTCTCCAAAGCCTCACAATCTGAGAATGAAGCTTAAGCAAATACCGTACAATTTCTTGGCAATGAGTTTTCTTGTCACACTAATGAGGACTGCCGGAAATGCACAACTCAGAAACACCAAAATAACAGTTCTTTGTCACTTCTGTCAATAAGCAATTTTTTCTTGCTTCCTGTGTACTCATTACCTGTGACATTGTAGTAGAGCAGATGTATTAAGGTCAAAAAGCACACTTGAGGTTTGAATCACAAAAGGGGTAGGCAGAGAGAGCTCCTCACCAGCAAAGGGTAGCTCGTAAACTCCTGAGTGCCATGGCCTTGGTGCACGCCGTTGCCTTGACCACACTGAATTTCCTTCCCCCTAGTCTCCAGCTTCCCCAGCACGGAGCTGCTCACAGACATCTCAGCACGGGGGTAAGAGACGCATCACAAGAATGCATTCAAGCAAGGCTTCACTTTTCAAGAGGAAACTGGGCCTATTTTATTGATACGTCATCTGGCCTTCAGAAGCCCAGAACAGAATGAGGATATTCCAGGTGGCACAGCACTGTCATGGCTGCAACTTCTCCCCATCAATAAGCATTTCTACCCCCAGGTATCGCATGCTTTACAATGAAATTTCTGAACTAATACGAAGCAAGAGAAAACGGATGAAGCGCTACAGACTTTATTCATGGCACAGGATTGGGACATTCCTGTGTGAAAGGAAGAAACGGAATTGTTCTAAACCCCTAACTGGAGTAGTTAACAAGGAATCCTTTCAATACAGATAAACGTGGTTCTTAGGAAGACTCCACATGAATCTGGTCAGTTTTCAGTCACTCTTAATGGGGGAACATCTAGATGATCAAAATAGAAGGCACCTACTCAACGTAAGCTCTTCTGACTGGCGTGAACTGGCTAAGTTGGTGGAGTGGCTCAGGAGGGAGTATGAGCAATGACTCAATCTTAGCTCACCTGATAAACTGAATACCAGCACAGAGTGATCAGGACAATGTGGTAACTAACAGCACAGGGTCTAAACTCAGGCTGAGCAAAGTTCAAGCCCTGACAGCCTCACTTCCCAGTTCTGTAACTGTGGAAAACTGTTAGCAGAGGTCCATTCATAATGTATTCTCTCCAGCTACGGGACCTTAGTCAAGGTAATGAAAGCTCTCTCAACTCTCTTGCCATGTGTAAAATTGTGCAAGTAGCAGTGCTTTATTTCATGGGGCTGCTGCAAGGATTAAATGAGATATCTCATGGAAACAATGTATTCCAAGGTTTGGCACTAAAGTAAATGTTCACTGAATAGGAGTTGGAATCCAGATTCAACTTCATGCAGCTGCACACACACGGCCTTGTATTGTTTAGCTAGAGCTTAGGTGTGTGTGAGGTGTAGGTGTAGGCTTTACAAGACGTCTGGCACCTACATCTGTATTTTTGAGTTCTCACTATTCCATAAAGTACCTGGGGAAAAAAAAGGGTGGAGGGACATCCATCAGAAGAGTGAAAAATATGGTTTATGGTGGCTGCCTTGTGGAAGTCCCATGGTAGTCTCATGAGCCACATGCTATTGTAAGCCCTGTGTCTTCTTCAAATAATAACTGGGAATCCTATTTCTGGTAATGTAACTTTAAAAAGAATTTTTGTAGCTTTAATCAGAACCCATATGGTAGGTGAGTATGGAGGAAATGTATTCTCCTGAGAGGTGATACTTTAATGTAGCCTGAAAAGTCTCCCTCTGGACACATGTATGCCCTTCTGCACTTGATGCTTGAAGGAAAAGAATAGTGACCCAAATCTCTCCTATTCAGGTTTGGCTATATATCCTCTCATACCCCAAAGGTTGTCAGAATTGGCTGCTATGTCAAAGGGTATTTCCTAGAGACCAGCTCACTGGGTAAGCCCCCAGACTATCCTTGTCACCCAAGTGGTCTTTCAGAAACAAAATCCAACACAACACCAACAAGAATACCAAGACCAAAGTTCGCCCACTTTGGTCATTTGGAAATGCCAGTTCAAAACCCCATGCACTGCAATTTGCATTATAAATGCATTAACTTGGAGATGGGGGCTGGCTAAGAGAAATATTCAGATAAGTTCCTGACTGTAAACGAGGACCATCTTCAGCTGCCCAGCACAAACTGTTTACTATTATAAGGTGTGAGGAAGCCCAACAGGCCTACTCACCATCGCACCAAGGATGGGCTACCAGGGTACGGGGTCAGAGGGCTCTTGTGACAAGAGATAACTCAAGGATAGGGAGAAGAGAAGAGTTAGAGAAAACAGCTAGGACTACTGTAATAAATCCCCGTGATCGTGCATGCTGTCATAACATGGCTGCGCCATGTTGAAATGTGACTGATAACTCACTCCCATTCTCCAGAGCAACCTGCTGCTCTCATTTAAGGGACTTCACACATCACAGCATAACGTTTTGCATGACTAAATGGTTGACCCTGCTTACAGCATCACAGAAGCTTTACGTTGGTATCCCTCTTTTTTATTATTACTACTTCTACCTGTTTTCTTTTCACATTGTGGTAAGACCCCAGTTTACCTGTTTGTCTTCTCTACCCCATCTGTGTAACGCTGGTGGGCAGAACTGCCTTAGTCATCCCTGCAGCAAAACTGCCTGGAGTAAGGCCTGGAATATATTCAGTGGTGAATACACATTTGTCAGAAAAATGAGCCAAAGAATAAATGCTAATAGATGAGATCTTTCTAGCTCACAAGTGTCTCTGTGAGGATGAGGAGACGCTGACATTTTTGTGTGTACTTGGGTGTGCGGATGTGCTCTTGTTCCTGAAGTCAGAGAAGTTACTGAAGCACCTCACCATACACTCTGCATTCTACACATGCATGGGAAGGGAAGAGGGAGGGGACAGTACGTGTGTACCCCAATTTTTTTCCCATATGGCTGGAATGCTATTAACTTTAGGTATTAGCCATGATGTTGAAGCCTCCATGACTATCTGAGGACATTTCCATGTCTGAAAAGGAAGACGGAAGGTGGCTTGCTCCATCAGGATACAAGCACCTCTCCCTCACAGGCCACACTTGTGTGATGTGTGGGCAATATGGTGGAGAGGCGGGCTGTCAGAAGGACGGTGTTGCTCGCTGTGGAAATCTTGGTGACTTACGGACGTAATTCAGGAGGAAAGCAAGAAATCGTGCTTACAGGCATGGTTCCAAGATCCCAGATGGCTAATGGATTTCATCCTGACTCTTTCCTTCATTCTTTATGTAATTATCTGAAGGCCTTCTACAAGCCAGGCACTGTTCTAGGCACTGCAAATGTACCTGTCAACAGAACAGGCAAAGCCCGTCACCCATAATGGAGCTGCATGAGAGTCAGGTTCCACAGGTGGTGGCCACTTCAAGCCCTGGATTTTTGAGAGACTGATCAACCGCATTCAAGCTCGTGGGAAAAGTCATGGGTGACGGGGGATCAGACATGGGGATGGGCTGGAACAGGGACTATGTATTCCGTATACCCTCCCTCCCTACCCAGGCTGCTAGGTGAGTCCCACAGCCGAGCTGATGAGGTGACAGGGTAGGGCAGCAGAGCTGTCATGACCTGCCGGAGGGCTGGAGGATGAGTGGCCAGAGGCTGGGCCAGCAAAAGGGACAACAACAGCATGAACAGCAGCAGCTTTCCCCCACTGTTTTCCACATAAATAATTTGCTCTCAACTTTTACTGTAGAAAGGGAGGCACCTGTTCTGCCTCATTCCGAACGCTCATCCAAGCCAACGTAAGATGGGCATGCCCCTTGTCTAAGGAGCTTCCTGCGCTAAGACTGGCGGCAGGGGTGGGGGTAAGGGGGCGTGGGGAGGTAGGCAGGAAGAGGTTAAAATTAGGAAGGAGAAGAAAGAAATCAATCACATTAGAAGAGAGGAGGACTTTAACCCCCAATAAAAGCATGCCACCCAGTGCGGGCTTCAACAGCACCCTTGGAGTCGGTTAGACTGAAAGCCTTGTCTATGGTCCTCTGATAAATAATTAATTCATCCAAATTTATATGCTTATTAGAGGAGTCTTTCATAGTCAATAACTTCCCGGCTCTTTAGCCCCAATTTTAGTGTCACGCTGAATTCCTCTACCTTCAGAGGCTCCCTGCGGCTGGAGCCACCTAATGACATGGGGCCCTTGTGGCACACCGGGGTGAAATGCTGCTGAGCACGGGGTTTCCTGGGCCTGGGTGCAGGGCTTTAAAGATAGCTCACAGAGAAAAGTAATGCATGAGGAGCTGATGAAGCATCAATCAGTTCCACCTGTCCCCCAACCTGAAGGAGCACCAGACTCGATTCCCTCTCCAGTGAGTCTGAGGAGTGTCCCGATACCATTCATTCTACCAACATTTGCTTCTCTGCATCTCCAGTTCTCCACTTTCAACATGGATTGGAATAAATCGCTTTTAAATTGCTCAGAGACGCAGAGGAAGGAGTGAGAGGCAAAAAGGGTTATAAATGCAAAGCCTGACTGGTCTTTAGTGTCATTATTTCAAAGCCCAAGCTCCATTCATTTCAGCGCCTGCTGCTGTGTTCTGGGTATGAGGGGAGACTCCGCAATGCATGGGCTCATTTTCATTGTATTTGCTGACTGTTTTAGCTGTAATTCCACTCAGAGTGCTTTAATATTTTCCAGGCAGATGAACAGGCAATACAAAATGGGATCAGTGACATCCTTAGAAGGCACCAGTATCTCAAGGCTCAAAATTCAGGCCATGGTCCTCGGCTGTGAGGGAACCTCCCACGTCCCAGCTCGGGCATCACGGGCCTCTTCTCTTCCCCTCCCCAGGACATCAGGGCCTCAGCTTCGGCCTATTTCCACCCCCCTGACAGGGTAAGTGGATGGTAGGGAAGTAAGGGTTCTTTTAAAATTTCCAAGGCTGAGTAAGACATTCACGAGGCTGGGTTAATAGGACTGCGCGAGACAGTAATGACACGCTGTTGAAAACCAGTGCTGCCAAATGTAATTTTAAAGGAGCTTGAGCTTTTCCCACCATCTGATGTGGGGAAAAGTAAAATGAGGCAAATGGCAAAAAATAGCATTGCCACTAAAGGGCCCGGACATTCTAGCGATTCTAAAATGTCATCCTGAGACAGAAAAAGAAGGGGAAGCCAAGACTACAAACTTGGGAGCACACTTCCCTCCTGAGTTGCCATGAACAGTTGACCTTGCAAAGGAAATGTGATCTTAATTAGCACAAACCTGATCTTTGGCTGAGGAGATTAATAATTTACCTGTCTATTTTATTCATGGCATCACCAAATGACTTGGGAGGTAGAAATGACCAAATGCATTCACATACAGAGAAACTGAGGCAGAAAGGAAGTACATTCTGTTGGCTGGTGAGTGTCCATTTACGTTCTCTGGTTTGGGTGTTTATTCATGAGGATGGTGCCTTTAAGGGCCTAGCAGAACTTTAATTTGCAAAAAATTCACTCAATCGATCGATGGATCAATCATGAGTTAGGGTTGCCTCCCAGGAAAGGCAAGTGTCTGTGGGCCAGCCAAATGCTCTAGCCTACTCTGTCCCGATGACGATGATGTTAACAACAATGGCACTGTCCCACCCCCCTCTCCGGGCTGCTCAGAAACAAACAGGGCAGCATGTGTGAACACGTTCCGAAACCCAAGTGTCCCACAATGATGGGAAATAGCTCTGAAGCCACAGACCTTCTCACCCGCATGGCCTTTCCTCTACCTTACCATCGAAAACCCTGCGAGTCAGGGCCCAGGTCTGAGAGGGTCACTGTGCCTTAAGGAAGGGTCACCCTTGTTTTCTTCACTCTAATAGCTCTTGCACCACGTCTGGCCCTTCAAAGAAAAACTCTGGTCTGTCTGCATAAAGACATTTGGTACTTTCAGGGCAGAATTATAGGCAGTGGGCCAAGACGACACCTTCATCACGCGACTAAAAGAGTTCTCCATCAGTGGCTCCGCAGCCACCTACGCCATGGGGTCTGTAGTGCGTCTACGCCTCGGACAGTCAGCCCTTCAGCCCCTTACCAGAGGTTTCCTCCCACTCTGTCCCAGCAGCAGAGCAGCTGGGTGACTTTGAGGCTCCTCCTGAATGTGTCTTCTCCGCCTCTACCACGTGTCCCTCCCCGTCTCTCCTGACGCCAGGCACGTCCTGTCCACCGTCTACCTCCCAATCTTTCACAGTGCCTTCCCTGCTCTTGGAGTCCGAGGGGACTTTCCCCTTGTATGAACCCCCCTCAGTGTCCACTGCAAACTTTCTGAGCGAGGAGGTGTGAGGAAAAGCCAGTTGGGGGGCCGATTCCTTGAATGGAGCTGCTGGGGAAGTCAGGGAGCCAAGCTCCCCAGGCAAGCTTGCTGTGAAAGCCGCTGCTTGAGCACGAGGTCTGAGCCTCGAGACAGGGCCTTACCTCTTCTGCTTGCCACCGGGTCCCCAGCCTCTTGCTTGGTGCCTGGCACGGTGTGGGTCCTTGATAAGTAAGTTTTAAGCCGCAGCAACATTTTTCTACAGTAACCTTTACAGCCACAGCTGATCTAGAAAACCACTGCCCAGAAATGACCTAACGAGCTACTACAGCATTGAAGAGACAGCATGAGAGATTCTGATTCCATTTGTGGCACCGGCAGAAACAAACTGTAAACAACATCACTGATGGGTTCTTACACAATCCCTGAAAACTGACCTTGGTTTCTCGGAGAAGAAATTGCAGGTCTCGTCCGCTGAGGATACCGTGGTTTTTCACGTAACTGGGAATATTCTTCGTGCTGGAGCCGTAAACAGTCGCATGTACTTCCATGTAGGTGTGAATAATGTCCAAATAGATTTTCTTATTCTAAAGAGGGAACACAAAGGAAAAGCAATTTTTTCTTTTCTTTTCATTCTTGTAACAACCTGCCTTATAGCTGGAGGCTACAGAGACAGAGTTCTTAATATAGAGGTTGCAGGAATGTGGCAATCCCACCAGTAATAGTTCTTTCGAAAGTAATCTGACTGGATTTTGAGGGCAAACATAGTCATCCCGCCGCTGCACAATTCTGCAAGAAGGGATGTAGTATGTAGCAATATATTACTGAACATCAAGGATAGCTCAAGGCCAATTGTTTTAACGTATTCTCCTCGCTTTGTAAATTACCAGGGACTCAATGCTGTGCATTTGGCTCCTCTGCCTTATGGGGGAGGGAGTTTGGGGACGGAAAGCCCAGAGAAGGCAGTCAGTTGGACTGGAATATTTATCTGGAGATGCTAAGCTGTCCCCAAGGAATGCAAACATTCCCAGCTCTAGCCAGTATTTCTAGTGATGATTAAGGCCTGTTGTCAGAACTGGATCCCACCTACTTGGGAAGAAGGGGAGACAAGAGTTTCCCACAATGTAGGTTGATTGACTTAGCAGCTGGTGAGATAATGAGGATATCCAGGTAGACAAAAATGGAAAAAAGATTAAATGTAAACCTTGATGAACTCCGAGCCGTTCCAAACGAGCTTTAGTTTTATTAGAAGCAAAACAAAACCTCTTTTACTGAATTTCAAGGCACATTTTCTAAATCAAAACCACCTGTGAAGCGGAAGCAACTCACTTTCCCTTCCTCTTCACGTTTCCGTGTGACGAAGTAGCACAAGCTGGATTTTGTAGGTTGCACTTTTTCTTTTTCTTTTTTTTTTTTTTGAAATTTAAAAGACTCAAGTTCTGTAATGTTTTCCAGTTGTATAAAAATGGGACAAGTTTTTTTTCTTTATTCTAAACCCGTTTTCACACACTCTAGGAAAATGTACTAATAGCCAGTTCTATGACTAAGGACCACAGGGGACATACGGTGTGTGGTACCAGCAGCCACAGAGCTCGGAGAAGGGGCAGGCACTCTGCTGGGGGGACGGCGGCAACCCTTCCCAGCCTCCTCGCAGTGTTCTGGGCCTGGTTCAGGGCCTGCCCTCTGCTATGCACTGGGGGAGACTATTAGAACAGGCGCTCCATTTTGTGGGATGTATGTTTCAAATCACGTATCAAAAGTCTTCATGGCTGGAAAAACAGCCTCGTTCCCATTCTCCACCTTATGCACCAAGATGATTTTGTTCAGAAGCAACCAAGTCCCTGCCTGCACTCTAATGTATGCATAAAATGAACACTTGGCCTGAAAGTTTAATTTCATGCCATGTTTGGTATGGCTGGAGAATGCTAAATTCATCACTTCAGTGATGTATACCCTTGAATTAATGCAGAGTTGACTAGAAACAGTTTCTAAACCTTGACTTCCCATTCACAGCTTGAGTCAAATTTAGGATCACCCCCTTGATATACATTAATTTCGGGGGTTCTCGGATATGGGTCTCATGCCAGATGTACCTGGTAACACCTGGCCCTCTGCCACTGCTGACCAGCCCGGGGGATGTCTGACCTGAGGGGGGACCCATCTCTAGGCTGGCCAGGAGCCTGGGACAGGGTGGCCTGGCTCCGGGGGGTGAGCTGAACCCATCAGACCCTCTCTCAGGAGCTCAGAATCCAGTACACAGAGAGACTCCTGCCAGATGGCCGTGGGCTGTAGAGCAGAAAGGTCACTTGCTGATGGAGTCTGGGCAATCAGGAGCCACATACACGTTCTGAGGAAGGCAGCTGCCAGCTTTGCGGGGTGGAGAAGGAAAGAGAGCCCGGTGAGAGTTCAAAGGAGGAAAGGGGAAGACCAAGATAGCTGGCTGGTGATCAGAGGGACCCAGACAGTGACTGAGACCAAGCATGACAGAGAGGCAGGGCATGGGAGGGAGAGGAGGAGGAGGAAAAAAGACAACGGGAGTGAGTGAGGAAAGCAAGCACAGAGTCATGGAATAGAGAAAACCTGGTTCCAGAACTGCTTCTGGGTTCCACTCCGTCCACAGCTGTTCCCTATCCTCAATTTCCCAGATCTTTCTGGATCCTCCCTGCTCTAATAACAGCAGCTGCCCAAACTTCCCCCATCCCACCCCACTCTTATGCTCGAGCTACTTTGGGTGGATTCTTATCATCCAAAAGGACGCCTGTCGGGACACCTTGCCGTGCTTTTGTCATCAGGGACTGGGCAGGCATCTCTCCTTTAAGCAAAAAGAGATGCTTCCCTATGAAAAGCCAGCTGCTAACAAGTGAAGATGGACCAAAGGCCCTTGAATTAGGTCTGCAGTGAGGGACAAGGAAAGGGAGCAGCCCACCTGGTCCCTGTCCTGGAGGGTACTCACTGCAGACAGACCTAAGATCAGGATTCCCAGACCCAGTGCCTGGGAGTGAACAATATCCAGGACACAACACACTTACCGCTATCAATATGGGAAAAGGTGGGTGTCTGTGAAATACAGCGGGGGGAGCAGGGGCGGGAGCAAGCTCAGGCAAATAAAAAGCAGCACATGTTAGGGGCTAACAATAAAGTCTGTGAATTTATTAACATGAAGTCATGGTCAAGTCTGAAAGGAGAAACTACCTTCCAAGAGGACTTATGTAATTTCATGATGAGAAAATCAAAACAGGTTATCAGATGAAAACAAATGTTTCCAACATAACTCTACCTTTGAAGCCAAGCTGACAACTAGGTGAGTCAGCCCAGGCCTCTTGTCATCACCTGTGCCGAGGGCTGCAGAGATCTGGTGGGGGTGACTCACACTACAGGTCCTGGGGAAGGTGCACTGCAGTCCCCCACGCCGAGCTGCCTCCCTGCCCAAAGGTAATGGTCACTGGAAGCTACGGGAATCCACAGAGCCAACTCCACCTTAGTACTGTCGCCTGAATTTCAAGTTCAAATGTCCAACTGCCTCCTGAACCTGTCTACCTTGTGGGCTGCAGGCACTTCCAACTCAACAGATCAAAACGGGAATCCATCACCTTATGCTCCCCGAGCAGTGTCACCGTGTGTGCTCCTCATCTCCGTGCCCGGCGTTAATCTGCACCAGAATCACCCCTGTCACTCCCCCCATCAATCTAGGTACAAAGCCCTATTGATTCTGCCTCCGTAGTATCAAATAGGCCTTGATCCTCACCCACCTTGATGGTGCCAGGATTAATACAACCGGCATCGTAACACATCTCCCTGGGGCTGAAAAAGGTGAGGGACCTTGTCTAAGATTTCTACAAGTGAGCAGCAGCTTTGGGACTGACCACGGAATAATCCGTGTGGCTCAACATCACTTCTGAACCATGCAAAGCAATACTATGCATATGGATGATGTTTTTTCACAGGGACGTTTGGAGTTAAGTACAAAAATATGCACCGGGAAGACAGACCTCACCTTCCAGATCCAGATTACTGAGGGGAGCAGGGAGGGGTTGGGGAGGTGCACGAGCTTTAATGCTATTTGTAATATAAATTTTCCCTGTTAAAAATTGCTAAATATTAACATCTACATATTTGTGTGGTGGGTATTAGATATATTAATTAAAATAGAAAAAAATTAAAATGCATGCAGTCAAGAACAAAGAGAAGCCAGTCTGTAGGACTTCAAGCAACTCATTGGAAGGCTCAGTCCCTGCCACGAATGGAGGCTCAAGGATCCCCTTCTCTCGTTGATGTACATTGCTATCTTTTGGGTTTAAGAAACAGGCTGATGTTTCTTAAAGTAAGCATGGCCCTGCCAGTCTCTCCCAATCCCTTGGGTAGGACCAAAGTGGGGAGGGTGATGTGCAGGGACGAGGATGCTTTCCAGCATCTTTCTCCCTTCCTTTGTTTTAGATATTCAGGCCCAAGGTGAAAGTTCTATCGTGAACTGAGTGTCCTAGCTCTTGATGATCCAAGAACTGGATTCAGATCACTCCCTAGAAAGCTTTCCCTCTCCGACCCAAAGCAAATTATCTACTCCCCAAACCCTGTGATCTACAAGTTAATGAGATGAGTCAGAGGCATTTTGGACCGACTCTCAAACCCAGGCAGGCCATCACCCTTTTCTGGGGGCTGAAAGAAATGCCTCCAGCCCTAGCTGAGCAACTGGGGAGCCCCAGAACGCTTCAACAGCTTCTAGTTCAATTTCAATTCCCATTAAAAACAACCAAGCAAACTGATTAAAATTCAAATCTACCTAAACTCATTTGGACGTGGGGGGAAGGGGAGATGCCAAGGCAGAGGAGAGAACATCCTGGAGCAAAGGAGCAGTGTTTTCCGTGGGTCTGTGGATGCTTAAGATTGTCACTGGAGGCAGGTGCATTTTCAGAACTGGTCATAAGCTATTCAGAGCTTGAAGAGAGAGCTTTAGGAAAACAATTCAATCTAAAGCAATAGTAGTGCGATTCTACATCAGGGGGAGACGCAGAAAGCACAAGTGGAGGGCCACAAGCCTTTCCTTTCCCAGCCTATGAATTAGGGGTAGGGGAGTGTTCTTTGGCCAATGTCAGTATCGTGAACTTTTGGTTGTACTGATGTTATACACTCTTCTTGCCAGCAATATCCCTGCTCCCCACTGCAGGCACGTATATCCTTTCTCCTGGACCCTACTCTCTCTCACCCACATGGTGCCTTGTGACCTGCTACTACTTAAGAGAAAGAATTCTGCAGCTCTGCCCAGAGTTTGCTGGTCCAGGCAAAGCACCTGGTGCGTGCTGAGTGCATGGGCATCCTCCCTAGGAGGAGCTGACGGGTGTGGGAGAGTCCAAAGACATGATGCCACATCCAGCATGGGTCCTGTCACATGGAGGGCAAGCTACAGGCAGAGAAAAATGAAGTCCTTGTTTAGAGGAGGCCAAAGGTGAGACCGCACATGTTCTGGCAGGGTCTCGAACCATGGTACCAGTTACGTCTCAGGTGCATCCCAGGCCCCCCTGGGGACCCAGAGTCAGGCAGGCCCTGCTGTGGCCAGAGCAAGGAAAGCTGGGTTGTTCCCATTTCAGCAGTAAGAACGTCCTGACAAGTACACTGTGACTGGATCTTTTTTTTTTTTTTTTAATTTTAGTTATATATTTGACAGAAAGAGAGAGAGAGAGAAAGAGAGAGAGATCACAGGTAGGCAGAGAGAGAGGAGGAAGCAGGCTTCCTGCCAAGCAGACAGCCCAATGCAGGCCTCGATCCCAGGACCCTGAGATCATGACCTGAGCTGAAGGCAGAGGCTTTAACCCACTGAGCCACCCAGGTGCCCAACTATGACTGGATTTTTATTTTGACTGTCACAGATTTATTTTTTTTTAAGATTTTATATATTTATTTGAGACACAAAGAGCACTAGAGAGAGAGTGAGCATGAGTAGAGGGCAGAGGGAGAAGGAGAAGCAGGCTCTCTGCCAAGCAGGGAGCCCAACATAGGACTGGATCCCAGGACCTGGAATCAGGACCTGAGTCAAAGGCAGATGCTTAACTGACTGAGCCACCCAGGCATCCTGACCATCATTGGTCACTCCATGGTTTAATGAATACATGGTGATGAATCACATACTTTAAGAAACCTAAGTCTGTAGAGGATGCCTTCCCCCAAACCACCCGGAAATGCTTTTTCTAACTTCCACTGTGACGTAACTCCTTGAGAGCTCATGGTTGGATCGGTCCATTCTGCTGAACCAAGATCTTGTGAATCTTTCTCTACCTTGCCTCCTCCATTCACTGCATCCGCCTGTGAGAACTGCTGACAGTCTCTGAGCCAATTCCTTGTCTGAACGGTGACACATCCTCCCGAAACTTCTCAGACTGCCCTCCCTGCCTGCTTGGTGCTCACGCCACCCAGGCTGCGCTGCACTGTTGGACCAGGAGGAAGCTGCGGGAGGCAGCAGGGGCCCCGCACCCCTGAAGAGCATCCCAGACATACAGAGAGGTGGACCAGGGCCCATGAGAAGCAGGACACAGAAGGGAGCAGGACAGACAGAACTGCCCTCTTTCTCTCTCCCGCAGACTCCACCAAAGCTGACCTCCTCCTTGCAAACCTCCCAGGAGGGCCAAGCGCCCCGTGGCCGTGCCGCGGTGTCTGTGTGGCTCCCCGCGGAGGACGGGCCTGTGTGACGGACCACACCATCACCTCGCCCCGTCCTTCCCCTGGCCTCACTTCCCTCTTCCTGCACCCTTGCAGCCCTGTGCTCGCAGCTCCTCCCCCAATAACCAGCAATACTCAAATGTGTTTCTGGCCTTGCTTTCTACAGGCCCAGGGCTGAAACCCTGTTTTTAGGCCCTCACCTCCTGCAATCCACCACGTCAGGGCTGGTTTACAGAACTGATGATTTTGGTCCCCGGCACAGTCTCCAAAGGCTCCTCATGGCAGGGAGAGACCACCCTGTTAGCGACCCACACAAGGCCCTTCAGAAAGCGAGCTTCTACAGGCTCTCCAACTTCATCTCCTACTGTCCTCCCCCATCCTTTGGGTCATGTCTACCTACATCTCCCCCGTTGCTGCCTTGGCCCCCCTCCTGTCCTCTCCTGGACTCCTCCCCCTCACTCTCTGCAAGCCCAATCCCTGGGCTCACCCCAGCGAAGTGAGCTCTCACCTGCTCGGTGCCGTCCGTATTGCTAAATTAATAAACAAGGAGGCCACGAGACAGAGGGGGTCAGCGCCCTGGTGGCCTACATAGGGCCAAGCCGGCCAATGCCTCCAGGTTATGGAATCAAAACCCTGGAGAGGCAGCTAGTCACAAACAGCCCGTGGGGCAGTAATCCATAGCCAATGCACTAATTTCCCTTCTTGGCTTCCACATCTCCATGGAGTCTTTGCGCCCTATCCCCTACCGTCAAGGGAGTCTCCTAACTACTTCCGGTTTGGTCCACTGCCTCCTTCAAACTAATTTTGTCCAAATAAACTCTTAAGCTTTTAATATGCCTCAGTTTATCTTTGGACTTCCTGTTTGGCCTCTTTGGGCTGCACTGTCCCTGCCCGCCCACCCTGCAGGGGAAGGGACTTCTGAAGGGCAGGACTGGAGGCTCCAGGCCTAGGGGGGCCTGGCACAGAGCAGAAAACAGTTAGGGGCTGGGTGAGCAAACAGAGAGGGTGCAGGAAGCACAGCGCATTAACGGACTCAAGGAGAAGACGGATCTCAAGCTCCCTCGCATGGGGCTCCTCTAGCCGGTGCTGTCCACCCTGCCTCGGGAGCCCCACAAAGCCTTCCCCCAGCAAATGAGCTTGAGGTCCATGACTTTACCTCAGGGTGTGTTTTAATGGAAATAAAAATGAGAGTTGCACACCTTACAAGATGTATGTCATAGTTGAGCCATCTTCCTTATAACCTAGCTCTCTCAGGAGTTGTAAGGTAGAAGGACAGAAGGGAGGGAGGCATTTTAAGAAACAAAAACAAGTAAAACCAAAAACAACCAAAACCAAAAACAAAAAGCCCAAGCCCCACCTCATCAGCCTGTTCCTGAAGTGTAAAATTCAACCAGAATGAAAAATTCTTTTATTCCAAGATTAGAAGTTCCAAAATGAAAATCTCTGAATTTCAGCAGTGAAGCAGAAAGAATTTACACTACAAAATAATTAGACCTTAAGGTCTCTAGCTCATTTATTGCAAGAACCACCTAAGATTAAGGTGTGTGTTGGGTGTGTGTGTATGTTGTGTGTGTGGGGGGGTCCTTGCTGTGTCTCACTCAGGCCTCCTAAGGCTCTGGAAAACTCTGAAAAGCTAAGTTTCCCCAAGCCTGCCACCCTTTCACTTCCTCCCTAAATCCTGACCTTTCAAGGAGAAGGGGGATGTTCAATAATTACAGCAGAAATAATAAGGGGAACCTTGCGCTCTTGTCTCCAACCTGGCCTGTGGTCCCCCTATGGGCCCATGGCCAACAAAAAGAAGGGAATCTATTTCCTTTTGCTGTCCTGGGCTCCATACTTCTTCTTGATTAGACCTTAGCTGGTAAAAATTATAACTCTTCTAACACAATGGGTTAGTTGTATGTAAGTCACACTTAAGCATGATATGAGTGGTTCTAGAAGCTACTGACTGCTGTGTTTGGGTAGAGGGCAAAAAGAATGGATGTGGAATGAGTGAAAGGGCAGAATATTCTACTGTCCCTTTAGGTGGCTGAGATAGCTAAGATTTCGCAGAAGAAATTCAGAAGATTTTTGAGGCTCAATGGCTAATGTGGAAACAGCAGGCAGCCCTGTTATTGCTGGTGGCTCTAGAAATATTGGATAATATCACTTCCCAATTATATCAGACACTTCCTATTTGTGCTGCGCTCCAATTGGGAATAAAATATACATAAAAGCTACTTAAATATATACCTTTATTTAAAAATATATGGTACTCACACTTCGCCCCACAGACCATAAAATGGGACAAGCTCAAAATGAGTCTCAAGATGGCCAGAGCCTTCATCTCGCTGCCCAACCCGAACCTAAGCCCACCCACTCCCACATCTTTCTGTCTGAACCCCAGCTGGTTAGCTAGCATGCTTCCCCATTTTCCCAGCTCTTCCAGGGTTCAGGCATTTCTCTGCCTTAGCACTGGAGCCTTCTGCAATTTAACAAATGCCTCTCAAAGGACCCCAGGGACCTTTTAGCCACTTTGTGAAAACAATGCACTCTCCTTTCTACTTTAAGAAGGGCAGGAGGTCTTCAAATTGTAAAGCTGGCTTCTCTCAGGATCCCCTCTCCCTTCAATGCAAACGTAGTCACTTAGGGATCGTAGTGCTCCTTACTCTGCTTACTTCACTCCCTAGAGTACCCATGCTTCTTTGCTCAGAAAACGGGCTGACAGGTGGAAACCAGGTCACTGCCTTCCCTTTCAGGTGTCACAATGGAAGGAAAAAAACCCCAAGAGGCTGCCTTGGCAAAACTGAGGTTTCGTTTCTTAGAGAGCTGCTTGGAGTCGGTGAATTATGGACTGAATGGAGATGACCTGTAAGTCTCATCCACTCCTGACAGAGTGGAGGACATGGGATCCTGAGGGGGTTGGGCCAGCGCCCAACAATCGGATGTGGTCTAAAGGCAGAGGAGAAGGGGCCACTCAGCAGGACTGTCCTCTGTGTCTCCAAGGAAGGATTTGGAGTCACATTCACACTGGAGGGCAGTATAGCAGGTGTGGACATGGGCTTCTCCTGCCAATTAAACTAAGCCCCCAAAGGCCAGCCACCAAGCACAGGTACCAAGTAACTCAATGTGAGCAGCCAGCCCACCTCCCCACACCCTGAGAGAGGAGGAGGGAGGTCATCCCTGCGGAGCCGTTGGCTTGTTTCCCTCCTCTACCTAACCAGGTGAGCAAGGCTCCAAGAGGACCACTGGGAGAGCTTCATCCGTATCCCTGGGGACGCCTGGGGCACAAGGATTAACCCCAGACCCAAGCTTTAAATGCCTCCTGGCTGGAACTTCTGGGGCTGGAGGATGCCCTGAAGGAGACATTGGGAACGTGCCAGAGATCTCAGGGTTTCTCAAAGTAATGGATGATTGTTTCCCTTGGTGCAGGTGTGGACCGCACAGAAAGGTGCCCCACTGGATGCTTCAGGGAAGGGCTCTGTCCAAGGGTCCACAGGGAGGGTGGGATGATGGAAACCAGCCCTGAGAGGGAGCCGCACCTTCATTTCAGGCTTCTCAGGCAAAACGGCACTTAGAAGAGGAAGGAACTGAGATGATGTTCAGAGTTTCCACTATTAAACTAGAGAGGGTATTTTAATTACAGCACTTGGACTGTTCTTGGAACTGAAAGTAACAGAGGGTTTTTTTTTTTTTTTTGCAAGTTTTACAGGACCTACCCAAAACTGTACCTAAGAGGCAGAAAAGACTAACTGTACAGTTCAAGAGAGAAAAAAGATTCCTGCTTGAATTCAACAGAATCTCCCTCTTTCAATGTAATGCTTACATAAACAAGGTGATTTTAGGTGGAACATGGGTAAAAGTTTTTAATTTTAATAGCTGTAAGCATATTTACATATGGCTTAGAAAAACTAAGTAACACACCCATGGGATTTCATGCTCATTCATCACTTATGATAAAGCTAAAATAATTATTCTTTTTTTGAAAGATTTTATTTATTTATTTGACAGAGAGAGAGATCACAGGCAGGCAGAGAGGCAGGCAGAGAGAGAGGAGGAAGCAGGCTCCCTGCCGAGCAAGAGCCCAATGTGGGCCTCGATCCCAGAACTCTGAAATCCTGACCTGAGCCAAAGGTAGAGGCTTAACCCACTTAGTGCCCCAAAATAATTAGTCTTAAAATGACCCCATTAAAAATACTAAGCAATTAATAGTCCAGGTGGGGTATGCATATGACAGAGGTCTGACTTTGGTGTGGATGACTTTAGTCTGGAACCTAAGGCTTCCAAGAAGTGTGTGGTGGAGAGCCTCATTTGACAGGTGAGCCTCATTTCACTAAGAGTGAGGAAGGGCCACATTCCACCATCCACACTGGTGGCAAGATCACAGCCAGGGCAGCTCCCTTTGACAGTCAGCAGGACAGAGAGGCCTCTGAGCAGTAAAAGTGCAGAGAGATGGAAGAGGTGGGCAGACGGGTCAGAGACTCAAAAGGAAAACGTGTGAAGCCACTCTCACTTAATGTTGTCTCACTTTGCCAAAGTCCGGGGATGGAAAGCTTCCTCATAGACCACATTTCTGCCCTGGCAGCTGTCAGACTTCGCACTCCTCAGCCAATACCATGCGCCAAGTTCCCTCCCCAGGTCTGACCTGGAATGACCCTCTCCCTGGTGAACTTCTCACACTTCCTGAAGAAAGTTTTTTCCTTGGGTGAGCATGTGCAAGGCTATCCAGAGTGAAGTGTCTGGGAGGCAGGAGACCACACTTCGGTCTACCTGGAAACACCTAGATCAGCCCGGATAACCTGTTTTATCTTTTGCAACTTCAAGTTCCTCAGCGGTAACATGAGGGGCTTGTTGACTGGAAGGTCCTTCGAGCCCTAAAGTCCATGGCTGACATTTACCACTTAGGGGCGCCTGGGTGGCTCAGATGTTTAAACGGCTGCCTTCAGCTCAGGTTATGGTCTCAGGGTCCTGGGACATTCAGCAGGGAGTCTGCTTCTCCCTCTCACTCTGCCTTTCCCCTTCTCAAGCTCACTTTCTCTGTCTCAAATGAATAAATAAAATATTTTAAAAAAATAATAAATTTACAACTTAAAGCACCTTCCTCCCTGCTTTCCCAGGGGTTATAGAGCCAGTAATCTGCAAAGGAGATGAGGCACAAGGACTGCTAATGGCCAGCCAGGTCCCCTCTACTCCCTGCTCACCCATCTCTGGGTGTTGAGTTCTCATTTTTAAGCTCATTAGAAAACTGCTTTCCGCTGCAGAGAGTGAATGACTCCGGGTGGGGGGTGGGGGGGTGGGGGAGCAGTGTTCCAATTCTGGAACAAGTCACTCTCCACCTTACCTCCCCCAAAGAATGAGACGGAGGCTGGCCGCCAACAGGAAACCTAGAGCCTTCGACACCCAAAGGCGATCATTTGTTAACACCCCCGCCTTTACGTCTAAGATTACTTTCAGGAGTAACTATGAAATGAAATGGATAACGACTGGAAAAGCAAATGGTGGACATCTTCCTTTCTGAGCATTGTATATGTTGATAAAGAATTTAAGAAGACCACATGAAAACAAAAAAGAGATTAATCCTTTTTGATAACTTTAATGTATTCTTCTAGAAACGGGGGGGGGGGATCTCCCTTTTGATCTCTTTCGGTAACGTGCCACATCACATTTTCTGTTTTCACGGGTTAGCTTCTGTACATCTGTCATGGACTCTGTCCAAATCAACTCGTCCTGTGTTCATGGTAAGAGTGAGCGGAGCCATATTCGTCCACCTGTCCTTACTTACAGTTTATGGGGCAACGCTTTTTATTAATTTCGTACGGTTTCTTCCATGTGAAGCAAGACACACAAATAAGAACACCCAAAGTGACAAGCAGAACTCAGACCCAATCTGGTTCTCGCTACGTGCTGGCATGAAAAAGTAACTGCTTTCCTGCAATCTCTAACTCTTCCACAAGTAATTACCTCACAAACAGGGGGAAAAATAACACCTATGTCCCAAATCGCAGCTGGCAACCCCGAAAGGGGCACATTTCCCATGCAGGGACTAATGTTGAAGTCTGGGAAGTGAGATAATTAGAGAAGGCCATGTTTGGTCCCCGGGCGGGGGCGGGGGGTGTTGGGGGGAGGGGAGGGGAAACCGAGAAGAGAAAATAGATTGAGCCCACTTCCACAGGACAATGCACACCTTTCGCTTACATTCTAGAAAGAGGGTATCGCCCAGGCCTCACCCTCCTGCTAGCCTCTCCCAGCTCCAAAGAAGGAAAGTTTGAGTGTGCTGAACCCCATACAAAGGGCAGCAGTTTACACTGAAGATGTGTTTCTCCTCAGACTCCACAAAAGCAGAGGGACGG
>PITA01011954.1:0-64352 GCA_004023965.1 Spilogale gracilis
TGGTAAATACTAGGAATATACTAGAAACAAAAGAGTTATCTAAAGGGGGGGGGGAGATAGTTGTCAAAGAAAGCTTACCAGAAGATATATATGGCGGACGTGTGGGTGGCTCAATCATTAACCTCTGCCTTCAGCTCAGGTCATGATCCCAGGGTCCTAGGATCAAGGCCTACATTCGGCTCCCTGCTCAGCAGGAAGTCTGCTTCTCCCTTTCTCACTCCCCCTGCTTGTGTTCCCTCTCCAGCTGTTTCTCTCTCCATCAAATAAATAAATAAAATGTTTTACAAAAAAAAAAAATCCCACCTAGTCATGGTGGATAATCTTTTTAATGTATTGTTGGATCCTGTTAGCAAGGATCTTGTTAAGAATCTTGGCATCCATATTAATCAGAGATATTGGTCTGAAGTTCTCCTTTATGATGGGGTCTTTGTCTGGTTTGGGGATGAGAGTAATGCTGCCTTCATAGAAAGAGTCTGAAAGTTTTCCTTCTGTTTCTTCTTTTTGAAACAGCTTCAGGAGAATAGGTGTTATTTCTTCTTTGAATGTTTGGTAGAATTCCCCAGGGAATCTGTCTGGTCCTGGGCTCTTGTTTTTTGGGAAGTTTTTGATCACTGCTTCAATCTCATTACTAGATATAGGTCTATTCAGATTGTCAATTTCTTCCTGTTTCAGTCTTGGAAACAGGAAAAAATATCCAGTGGAAAAAAAGATAGTCTCTTCAATAAATGGTGCTGGGAAAATTGGACAGCTACGTATAGAAGAATGAAACTAGACCATTCTCTTACACCACACAGAAAGGCAAACTCAAAATGGATGAAAAACCTCAACGTGAGGCAGGAATTCATCAAAATCCTGGAAGAGAACATAGGCAGTAACCTCTTTGACATCAGCCACAGCAACTTCTTTCAAGACATGTCTCCAAGGCAAAGGAGACAAATGTGAAAATGAACTTTTGGGACTTCATCAAAATAAAAAGTTTCTGTACAGCAAGGGAAACAGTCAACAAAACAAAGTGGCAACCCACGGAATGGGAGAAGATATTTGCAAATGACACTACAGACAAAGAGCTGAAATCCAAGATCTATAAAGAACTACTCAAACTCAACATCCAAAAAGAAGATGAGCACATAAAAAAATGGGCAGGAGATATGAAGAGGCACTTCTCCATAGAAGACATACAAATGGCTAACAGACACATGAAAAAATGTTCATCATCTCTAGATCAGGGAAATTCAAATAAAAACCGCACTGAGATACCACCTTACACCAGTCAGAAAGGCCAAAATTAACAAGACAGGAAACAACAAGTGTTGGGAGAGGCTGAGGAGAAAGAAGAACCCTCTTACACTGTTGGTGGGAATGCAAGTTGGTGCAGCCGCTTTGGAAAACAGTGTGGCAATTCCTTTAAAAATTACAAATAGGGGCGCCTGGGTGGCTCAGTTGGTTAAGCAACTGACTTCGGCTCAGGTCATGATCCTGGAGACTCAGGATCAAGCCCCACATCGAGCTCCCTGCTCGCATGGAAGCCTGCTTCTTCCTCTCTCATTTCTCCTGCTTGTGTTCTCTCTCTGGCTGTGTTTCTCTCTGTCAAATAAATAAATTTTTTTTTAAAATAAATAAATAAATAAATGATAAATAAAAAATAAAATTAAATTAAAATTAAAAATAGAGCTACCCTATGACCCTGCAATTGCACTACTGGGTATTTACCCCAAAGATACAGGTGTAGTGAAAAGAAGGGCCATATGTACCCAATGTTCATTGCAGCAATGGCCACAATCACCAAACTATGGAAAGAGCCAAGGTGTTCTTCAACAGATGAATGGATAAAGAAGATGTGGTACATATATACAATGGAATACTATGCCTCCATCAGAAAGGATGAATATCCAATTTTTGTAGCAACATGGACTGGATTGGAAGAGATTATGCTGAGTGAAATAAGCCAAGTAGAAAAAGTCAGCTATCACATGGTTTCACTTACTTGCAGTGCATAAGGGGTAACATAGAGGACAGTAGGAGAAGGAAAGGAAATGGGAAGTAGGGTAATTCAGGGAGAGAAACAAAATATGAGAGACTTTGGACTCAGAAACAAACTGAGGGTCTTGGAGGAAAGGGGGTGGGGGATGGGAGCGCCTGATGGTGGGTCCTGAGGGCACGTATTGCATGGAGCACTGGGTGTGGGGCATAAGTAATGAATCTTGGAACACTGAAAAAATAAAATAAAATTAAAAAAGATATAAGTTCTTGATGAATAAATAAATTGAATAGTCAAAAAAGAATGAAGAAGTGATAAATGAGCTGAGCTCTGAAGAATGAACAGACATTAGCTAGTCAACAAGGAAAGGGTATTCCAGGTAGAAAAAATAGCAGGTTGGAAGGGGAAAAAGAAGTGTAAAATGGCACTGCACATTCAGGAATCCCCTAGGACTTAGTATCGTTGGAGGAAAATGTATAGAACAATGAATAACCGCAGGTAATATTACAGACCAGCATAGGAAACATACCATGAGAAACTATTTTTAAATTTTATCTTAAGAGCAATAGGACTCTCTGGAGATTTTAATCACACTGTGGTAGCTTTTCATGAGATTTTAGAAGCTTCTATGTGAAACAGTACAGAGGGAAGGTTAGACTCAGTTCTAACAAAGCAGAAAGATGCCAACCATCAAGCTGGGTAATAGGTTGGACCTTGATGCATTTACAGATACAACGTGAAATCCTGGGTTTGTCACTTACTTGCCAAACTTACTTCTGTGACTTGGACAAATTATATGACCACATTCAGGTTCATCTTTTTTTATTTGGAAAATGGTAGTAATAATAGTACCTAGACCATGAGGTCATTGTGATACTTAAATAATACATGTAAAGTTTTCCAAATATAGTTATTATTCTGCAAATATCAGTATTATTATGACAGCATTATTAATAATACTCTAGATGATAATCATGTGAATAGTAAGAGCAATGGCAATAGAAATATAAATAGATTAATAATGTAAAATCAAAAGGGCTTGTTGACCTTGAGTTTAGAATCAGTGTTCTGACTTAGGCAGGTGGTAAATATCCACATCATTTGCCAAGACAGGGAATATAAAAGATGAGCAAGTTTAGAAGGAGGTAATAAGTTCAGTTTGGGATATGAGAAATTTGAAATACCGGTGGGATGATACATGTAGATATTCAGAAAGTACTATAAAGGTCAGGTGTTCTGGACTGGATACATAAACATGGGAATCAGCATCATGTAACAAGTCATTGGCAACATAAGTGTTTTAAATGAAGCCACACAAAAAAGTACATAGATTCAAAGGAGCATAATACCAAGAACAGAGAACTTAAGACTATTAAAAAAAATCATTTTTTTAAAGTTTTTATTTATTTATTTGGCAGAGAGAAACACAGCTAAAGAGGGAACACAGCAGGGGGAGTGAGAGAAGGAGAAGCAGGCTTCCTGCCCAACAGGGAGCCTGATGTGGGGCTCGATCCAGGTCTCCGGGATCATGACCTGAGCTGAAGGCAGTCTCCCACAACTGAGCCACCCAGGCGTCCGGAAGAATAATTTTCTTAAAAGATACCAAGAATACTAAAAAGGAGGGATGCCTGGGTGGCTCAGTGGTTAAACATTTGCCTTCAGCTCAGGTCATGATCGAGCTCCACCTTGGGCTCCTTGCTCAACGGGGAGCCTGCTTCTCCCTGGGATGTTTCCCCTGCTTCTGCTCTCTTAAGCTCTCTCTTTGTCAAATAAATAAGCACATAAAATCTTTTTTAAAAATAAATAATAAAAAGTAATTATGAAAAAAGTATTTTTTAGAAAAAAAGTTATACAAAAGCAGAGAAACTTGTCAAATGTCACAGAATGATCTAGTAAGATAAGGATGACCACAAATCCAATGTCTTTGGCAGTGTGGAGGTCATTGATGATCTCTATGGTAGAGAAGGAATTACTTTATAATCTCCATTTTCACATTTATTCCCCTATAAAATGAAAATTAAAAGTCCTATCATATAAGTATCTTCTGAGGATTAGAATTTAACAATATAGGGTCCCTGGGTGGCTCAGTGGGTTAAAGCCTCTGCCTTTGGCTCTAGGTCATGATCTCAGGGTCCTGGGATCCAGGCCCGCATCAGGCTCTCTGCTCGGCAGGGAGCCTGCTTCCTCCTCCCTCTCTGCCTGCCTCTCTGCCTATTTGTGATCTCTCTCTCTCTCTCTGTGTTAATAAATAAATAAAATCTTTTAAAAAATAATTTAACAATATATAAATCTGAGCTCCTGATAGTTATTATGCAAATAAAAGAAATAAGTGTATGTTTACATTTATTTAACAGCATTATTTTTTTACTTTTAATTCACAACCACCTTCCCAAAAGCATTATAAAAAGTGTCCCTATATTTTTCAAAGTGCAATTAAGCTTTAGCTTAGAGGCAACTCTTTAAAAATCTGGAATGAGAGAAGTTTATATAGTTCATAAATCAAGACCACAGGCAATGATAATCATTTAAATGCACTAATTTGACTCAGCACAAAAAGTCACCTTAAAACAATACCATAAGCCCACTGTGTGAAGAATTGTGGAAAATTGACTGTTGATGGCTTTATCTATGGAAATGGAAAATCTTCCCACTGT
Source organism: Spilogale gracilis (assembly GCA_004023965.1). Lineage (NCBI taxonomy): Eukaryota > Metazoa > Chordata > Mammalia > Carnivora > Mephitidae > Spilogale > Spilogale gracilis. The sequence continues at coordinate 4,633 of PITA01011954.1, forward strand.
ATCACCAAGGAAACACATGCACATTGATTTCCACTCTGCCACTATTCAGGACATACAAAATGGAAACTTAAACTAAAAATAAGATTTTTAAGCTTTTCTCTAAATCCTACCTACTTGTGTATACCTCCTTTAAATACTTCTCATGACTAAATAGCGAGTGCGTATAAAGTACTTCAGCTATGTACACACCAAAGTATAATGTTGATCCCAGGAAAAAGTACTTGTTTGACTGTTTGAATTGTAAATTATTGTTCTTTTCATGGAACAAATAGTAATTATAGCTACTCTGACAGCAGTATTTGATAGAAATCTTTTCAAAAATGAACTAAATAAACCTTCACTTTAAGAAAAATAACTAATAGCATTTGTTATTGATAATAAAAGATCTCAAACAAAAGTTGGATTCCAAATAATCTGATAAGATTATTAGTAATTTTAGAAAAATCAATTTTTGGATATTTTATAGTGAATAGATCAGCATTTGGAAAACTCACCTTATTCAGTGTACCAACATTTTACCAGTAATCAATGAATCATGCATGGGTAAAAGATTGATGCTAAGTGCAAGTTAAATCACTGGATTTTTAATAAAAGCATTTCTTAGTATGGTTTCAGATTTCACATTGCAACTGACCTTTAAGACCACTTCGTTGTCAAGTTTTGGTATAGTATCAAAAGTATAGTGTCAAAAGTAATATCGATAATTACCTGAAACACTGCAAATACTCCTCTCCTTTGTTAATACATATCAGTGTGAAGCCAGACTTTGTTCTGATATTTTAACTAAATTAACCCATGGCAATATATTGAATGCAGAATGAGATAAAAAAAAATCTAGCTGTCTTTTATTAAGCCAAATATTAAAGAAAGTTACAGAAATAAATAAGAAATAAGAAATACAAAAATAAAGCAATGCTACTTCTTTTTTTTAAAGATTTTATTTACTTATTTGACAGAGAAACACATCTAGAGTGGGAACACAAGCAGGAGGAGTGAGCGAGGGAAAAGCAGGCTTCCCATCTAGCAGGAAGCCTGATGCGGGGCTCAATCCCAGGACCCCAGGATCATAACCTGAACTGAAGGCAGATGCTTAACAACTGAGCCACCCATTAACAACTGATGCCCCAAAGCAATGCTACTCTTAATGGTTTTTGTTTGTTCTGGAAAACATAGTTTTCATAAAGAATGCTAAGATATAATTTATCTTAAAATAAGTTAATAAATAAAAAATAATAATAAATGTTTTCAAACTCATTTAAGTCTCTAATACAGTAAGTACATATTTAATAAATAGAAGCCACATAAGTAAAAACTTTCTGGAGTTTTGAAGAAATTTTTAGACTCTAAAACAATTGTGAGACCACAGTTAATAACTACTGATATAAATAAATTTAAGAGGCAGCTTACACCTTGAAAAAAAGATATTTGCAGTATCTAAAACTAACAAGAATTTACTTTAGAACAAAGAATATCTACCAATTGGCATTAAAAAGAAAACAGAACTGGAAAAAATAGGTTAAATACATAAACTAGAAACCCACAGGAGGAACTCAAAAAGTCAAGCAGAATATAAAAAGATACTCACTAGGTAACAAAAAATATAAATTAAAATGACAAGAGATAACACATTATACCCATTAGATGTGCAAAAATCAGTGGGATCTTATGTACATTTGAACATATTTTTTAAGAGAAGTGTAATAGAATGTATTAAAGTTAATCATTTTTATGCACTACAATTCCCAGGTATACAGAGAAACTTTCACACAGATTCGTTAAAGTGAGAAGTCAAACAGTGACTCCCACTTTCATGCTAAGTCTTCAAGTGCATTGAAAATTCCACTTTCACATGCCTGCTGAGCCAACTGAGCAAAGGATTCCCTCCTGGGGAAGTGTCCTCTATTTCATTTGTAAAACAGAATAATCAGGGTTTCTCTCTCAGGCGCATGTGTTAAGATTAAGTAAAATACTTTGTATTAAAGACTTAGTTCAGGGCATGGCACGCAAAGTATCAACAGGAAATCCCAGTGAATGTTCTAACTCCAGAAAAATAAACAAAATGTAAATAAATAAAATGTAAGAAACAAGATGGCCATTATTTGTATTTGAAACATAAATGAAAAACTACTGAGTAAGAAAACTCCAGTAAGATTCCTAAATACATATTCAACACACAAAATCTGTCAGCTATCTTATGTTCTATCAATACATAATTAGAAGAACATATGAAAACCATCCCATGGCCAACATCAAAACTAAAAAAATATGTAGGAAACCTGATTAGAATTGGGTAAGACCTACATAAAGAAATCTAAAAAGGGCAAGAAAAGAAGGCCCTAATAAACAAAGCAATAGTGCGCCTGGGTGGCTCAGTGGGTTAAAGCCTCTGGCTTCAGCTCAATGATCTCAGGGTCCTGGGATTGAGGCCTGCATCAGGCTTTCTGCTTGGCAGGGAGCCTGCTTCCTCCTCTCTCTCTGCATACTTGTGATCGTTCTCTGTCAAATAAATAATAAATAAATAAATAAATAAATAAATAAATAAATCTTAAAAACAAAAAAACAAAGCAATATATTTATTGAATGGGAAAATTTTGTGAAGTGTCAATTTAAAGGACTTTACAAATTCAATGTAATTTAACCAAGATTTCACTCCCTCTTAGGTGAACACATGGCCACCTGATATAACAATATATATCTTTTTATTCTTCTAAAAATTAGTCTAGATTCCAAAATTTATGAAAAGAAATTTCACAAATCTAGCCCAGGAAATACTGAGAGGGAATATTATATGACTGTTTAAAAATATGTTGCAAATATAAAGGTTCTTAAACCGTGTCAGATTTGTGAATTTACAAAATCACAAATGTTATATAACAGTATAGAAAGTTCAGAAACTACTCCATATATATTGTGGAGTTTAGTGTAATAAAAAATTGTTTTGTTTTACACAGATGATAGAGCATCAGTTTAGGCCTGGCTATAAGTGATAAATCCAAAGCAACAGCGGCTTTAATAAGATAAAAGCTAATTTTTCTTACACATTCAAGGAATTTGGAAGCAGGCAGTCAGAAACTTACATGAGATATTTATCAAATCAAGAGGGACTCTGGCTTTTCTATCTTGCTGCTCTGCTGTGCCCAGCATACACTTCTCACCCATGGCCCAAAATTGATGAAAAAAGGTTGTGCCTCTACTTGAAGTAAACATCTAAAAAGGTAACTATAAAATTTCTGCTTAATATTCATCAACATTTTAACCAAAATACTAGGAAATGCAGTCTTACACTAAGCAGCTATGTGTTCAACTAAATTTAATGAAGCTTCTGCTGCAAAGAAGACAAATGAGAAGATAACAGAGAACAACTTGAAATGTCTACAATAGGCAACTCTTCATTATAAGGTGTTAAGTCAACTGGCTCTCTATAGAAAGAGTACATAAAATTAAAATTCCAAAGTTAAGAATTTTAATGGCTTAAGGAACTGAACGTAAATACAATATTATAAAAGTGATAATTAAGCTTTTACTTCTAGCGAGATGAAGTAGATACACGATTGATCCACAGTTTCCCAATTCTGTATTTATGTATTGGCCTACTTTTTCAAACTTATCTGTAACCCCAAATCAATACTCAGGGCACTTTTGTGGTCATTTGCAGATGTGTACAGAGAAGCCAAAAATTTGAGTCACCCACTGTACACATTGCCAGCTAAGATCAAACCAGATGCTGCTGCTTTAACTCTCACACTGTACACAAATGTCGTTCCCATCTAGTAACACATATTTTAGTAATCGTTTATAATGGCCCTCAGGTAGAAGGCTGAAGTGTTGTCTACTATTCCTAAGTTCAATAAAGATATGTCTCACAGAGCAAACACACGTTAAACAAGCTTGGTTCAGGTATGAGTTACAGAGCTGTTGGCTCTGAGCTGAATGTTAACGAATCAACAATACATATTAAATAAGATGACTTTAAACATAAAATAAGATGATGTGTTGATCAGTTGATGAAAATATTGAGATCAGAGGCTCACAGAGCCATAACCCTGTATTTCCTGTAGAAACGATGGTTCAGTATTGGCTAATTCACCATTTGCGGTAACTTTTAGAACAGAATAACCACAGATAGCAAGAATCAATTGTACTTTTTTCTATTCTTCTATAATAATCAGTCTGTACCCTGGACTTTATGTATAAAACAAGCATAACATGTTGAAAAGTGAAAAGAAGAAGGCTAAGGAACTCAGGACCCAGAGAAAGATGTTGCAGTGACTTTGTTTTCCTTTTTGCCTTATATATCCCATACTAGACGTTGGTGAGGAACTTGAAAATGTCAATAGGCATAGATAAAAAAGCCTCAAGAAAACCCCATTCTCTCTCAGCTGAAGGACAAAGAAAGGGACCGCTCAGCAAAACAGAAAATTTTTAGCCAATAACCACTCTACACAAAAACAAACACCACAGAAAAAACTGTGGCCCCATGCCAACCCACAGCAGCAAAGGCTGATCTGGAGAGTCTAGATTTCTATCCTTCTTAGGCCATATGGAAGCAACTGGGGTGGTGTCACAGAAGGGCAAGTTGGGAGCTGAGAGGAGCCCTACCCTCCCGTGTCAGTGGAGACCACATGGAGAGCCTGGACATCCACCCACACCCTCCATGCTAGGGTAGTATCAGAGAATACCTAATGCAGAGTCAGGAGTGACAATGACACCACTCTCCTCTCCACCACCACCACCATTCTGGCATCAGTGGAGGCTATGTGGGGAATAGTAACAAGGTACTTTCTTAGGCACAGTAGTATCAATGGAAGTCTATTAGGAAATCTAAATTTCTACCGCCACTCAATAATAATGAAGCACGTCACCCTTGCACCCTAGGCATCAATGTGATGTGGGAAACCTGGATCCCACCCTTATTTGGCAGCAATAAGGTGCATCTCTCTTCCTCCATCAGTGGGAGAAGACCTGCTAAAAGAGAAAGTTTAATAAGATTCAGATTCTTAAAACTCAATACCCCAAATATCTAGGTTTTTATCAAAAATCATTCATTATACCAGCAACCAGAAAGAAATCAACAGATGCCAACAATCAGATGGCACAGATGATAGAAGTATCTAATAATTATTTTAAAGCAGCAATCATAAAAAAGGTTTGAACATGATATTACAAACTCACCTAATACATCTAAAAAAATAGAAAATCTCAGTAAAGAGAAAATTTCAGTAAATAAAAATCAAGTTGAAATTTTAGAATTTCAAAATAAAACACTCAACAATAAAATAAAAATATTCAACAGATGGGCTCAACAGCAGAATGTGGGGGACAGCAGAAACACTGAACTTGAACATGGAAAAACATAAATGACCAAATCTGAACAACAGAGAGAAAATAAGTTGGGGGGACAGAAGCCTCAAGGACCTATGTGGCTATAACAAAAGATATAACATTCCCATCATAGGATTCCCAAAAGGAGAGGGGGAAAAGGGTGGGCTAAAAAGTATCCAAAGAAATAAAGGGTAAAAATTTCCTAAATTTTACAAAAGACATAAATGTATAGGTTCAAGAAATCTTAACAGTATAAGCCCAAGAAAATTTGTTCCAATGCACATCACAGTCAAACATTTCAAAAACTAAGTACAAAGAAAAAATCTTAAAAACAATGAAAGAGAAAGACACTTTATCTATAAGAAAAGCATAATTTCTCTTTAGAAACAACGGGGCCAAAAGGAGGTAACAGAATATTTTTTTAAGGCTGAAAAAAAGATTATCAACTCTGACTTTTGTATCCACTGAAAAGTAATAGTTAAACATATGAGGCTTTTTTTAAAATAATGTTGAGGTTAGTGCAAACCTTCCCCTCTAAGACACCAATCCAAATCATTTTTTAAAAAACTGACCAATGTGGCTACAATAAATATTAAAACTTATGTGTATAGTTCAAAGACAAGCAAGAGCCTAAAAGAAAATATTTTAAATTGTATAACAGGCAGAATGTTCATTTTGGAATTTAAGAAATTTATGATAGAACATCATACACACATTCGCCAGAAAGAAAAAAGAAAAATAGTAAGTGTTGGTGAGAATGTGGAGAAATTGGAATGTTTGTGCGCTATTAATGGAAATGTAAAATGGTGCAGCTACTATTGAAAATAGTATAAAGGTTCTTCACAAGATTAAAAATATAATTACTGCCTGCCTTTGGCTCAGGTCATGATCTCAGGGACAGAGAACCATGTCAGGCTCTCTGCTCAGTGGGGAGTCTGCTTCTCCCCCTCTGTCTTACCCCTCACTCATTCTCTCTCTCTCTCTCTCTCAAAATAAATAAATAATAAACTAAATATTTTAAAACATAGAATTACCATATAATCCAGAAATTCTACTTTGTGTTTCACAGACAGCAAGGACGGTTCTCATATGAGGAAAGTGTCTTCCTCGTGGTATTGTGAATTATCTATGCTTCCTCTGAAGCAATATCCCTAATTTTAGTGTGCTAGAAGCATCTGACTCCTTCCTGTTTCTGGTTTACTTTACTGGAGTTGCTGTTGAGCTGTGAAAGGCTTCATCTTATCCATCGGCAATGGGTGGCACTAGCTGCAAATAGATTGTCTGATTTCCAAAACTACTCCCTTAATAAAATTAAGGCGGTGTGGAGTTTCAGTTCATAATGGTTTATATTTAGAGAAGGATTATACAGGACACAGGCTATACAGACAAATGCAGGATATAAATGATACCAGATATGGATATAAATATTATTCATCTTTATTTTATTATGTATCTTTACAACCATCCATAAGCTCCAAGCTGCTCTCAGGCAATAGCAAGAGCTACGGATAGCTTCTTCATACATGAGACAATGCCATTTCTTCTTCTACAGTTTCCTGATTTAATTCTTTATACATCTAATTACTTTGAATAATGAAGTTTTAGCATGAAATTTCTTTTTTCTTAAAGATTTTATTTATCAGAGAGAGAGAGAAACAAGGTACAAGCAGGGGGAGTAGCAGGTAAAGGGCAAAGCAGGGCGCTGGGATCATGACTTGAGCCAGAGGCAGGCACTTAACAATCTGAGCCACCCAGGCATCCCAGCATGAAACTTTCTTTCTTACCCTTCCTATTATGTCACTCAATGGTCTATACATTTGAATTATTCTATGTTCTTAAGCAAGGTATCAATAACTTACTGAATTCATAATTCTGTGATAAAGATATTATGAATATCCATCACACAGACATTGTACAAAAGCTTAAAGCTCCTTTTATTCTGTTGAGAAATGGGTAAAAAATGAAAAAAATACATAATTTATATTTAGAGATAAATTTAGTATAAGTTAAATTTGATATAGGAATAATAATAATTACCATGATGAGTTTAACTACTATTAAAACATAGAAGCACCAAGAGATTTATAATATTTCATGAATATAGGATGACAAACTATATATGGCACAGTGAAGAATGTTAATACAAGTAATCATGAAAAATAGTAACAGAAATGCTAATAATCATTGTAATGCAAAAAAGAAAAAAAAGAAAAGAAAAGGAGAGGAAGGAAGTAGAGAAAGTGGGGAAAGAAACAGAAGAAGGAGAATGAAAATTCAGCTAAGGCATTAGGACAAGTTTCAAGAATTGAAAATAGAGTTAAGAACAACCAGAGAACAAGAATGTTTTTCTCTGTATTAGAAAATGCTACTATCTTTAGTAATTTTGCAAATGGTCACCCCGTAAAGCCAAGATGAGTGGGTGGGAATTGTGACAACGAATATTTCTTTTCCTATAGTCATAAGTTTTAGAATGAGTTTCAAGTGCATTTCCAAAAAAAAAATTACCTAAGGTCAATCACAATTACTAAAAAAAAAAAAAAAAAGAGAGACACTGAAATTTCTACCAAATACCTGTGCTATAACAAAATACAGAGGAAGATGGCCCAAAATTACTTCAAAAAGCCAAGAGTTTTGAAATATGAACTATTGATGGTATATGATTTAGGATAACTAAGGATTTTACTTAAATTTTACAGCTATGAACTATGTATGTTGTGAGGAACCATAACCCAATAACCTGAAACTGGAGCAGGTGAAATACATCACTTCTTTTCTAAGGGGCTGAGGAGGTTAGACAGTAACAGTTGAAGCGTGAGGCAGGATATGACAATATTTTTGAAATTAGAGATCAGTTTGCTTTAACTTCAATATCTTTCCTGATATTGGAACAAATCCCCTAGCAAGCAATTTGCAAAGCTCTAGAAAGTACAGGAGGCAGGGTAATAACCAACATGACTTGGTTAACAACAAATGATGCCAGTTCAATCGAAATCCCTTTTACCCAGTGACAGCCTTATAAATGTGAGGGAACAAATGAAGTCATATATTTTGGCTTCACAAGGCTTTTGACTGCGACTCTCATACTCATAAACAAGATAGTAAAATAAGGTTTAGATCATAATCTTGGAGGAGTAGTTAATGATTTCTCATTGTTCAGAGATTACTCGATGAGATTATGTACACCAAGGAAATTACCTAGGTACTTTTCCAGGACATATTTTCATTAATGGCTCAAATATTATAATACATGACATTTTCATAAAATTCATGTTAATATCTAAATATAAAGATGAAATTAAATTATTACATTTGGAGTAAGAGATCACTTCTACCTGGTGGCCCTGGGAGCCTATTTCTGAATCATTTGCATGGGATATAACAATATTCATAGAATGTGAAGGTTTTCCTATTTCCATTGTATCTCCATTGGAGTTATACTACCTACTGAAATTCAAGATAAGAGCACTGCTCTTGGATCAATGGAAGACTGTGGAATTGCTCGCCAAGAAAGATTATTTTTCCTTTGCAGAAACATTTCCCTTTTGTGTTATATCTTCCACTGCCATGCTTTCATTGTGAATTCACTGACCGTAGCTACTGTAGTAGGAGGCACCACTTAAAACCAAGGTGATTACATATCAGAAATGTAAGCAAATGATCTTAAAACTGGAAATATGTTTTAATACAAAATAATAAGAAAATAAAATAAGACATTGACATAAACTAGATACAGGAGAGAAAGCTTACCATTTGGTACTGCCAATTTTTTAAATGTAAAGGTAAATGTAATTTGAAAGTATTTCATTTAAAATACTGTGACTACATCCATGAAATAGTCTATGATTGCATGATGTCAGCTTTTTCAACAGGATTATGATATCATTATAACATAAATTAACTGACTTTGTAAATGTATTATCTGTCTTTCCTAAAATATAAATGCCTCTGCATAGATCTTATCACTTTTTCTCTTTTTTTTTCTTGATTCACTGATTACATTTCCACAGGTTTCTTTCATCCCCCCCTTAAGTAACCACCACTATGCCCACCCTTTTATTTCATCCTTTTTGTATCATTTATTAGCTATGTCTTTCAGTTAGAATGCTTCCTCTTACAAGTATCAGAAAATCTAATCCCCACCACTTTAAACAATGAAGTGTATTTAGTGGCTCAGTTCCTGAATATTTAGAGGTAGAGAAAATTCAGGGAATTGTTTGATCAGGGCTCCAGCTTCATTTCTCTGCAGTTCCTTCATTTCTACCCTTGGCTCTTGGTTGTTCCCTATTTAAGCTGGTCTCCCTCATGGTTATGAGAAGTTTATGTTCAGCAAACATAATTTATCCAAGGAAAGGTAGAGAATATTATTTCCTACAACCTTCTAATAAACATACTCAGTTTTCAATTTTGTTAAACCATTCCTCAACCAATCACCATAATCCACACAGAGGTCATGAATTAATAGGCTTGGCTTACACTTAAACCAATCCCTGGCAAGAGAGATAGGGCTTCCTATGATACCTCCTATGGATCCCAGGGGTGGGATGAAGCCACCAAAATGTTATAATTACTATGGAGTGGAGAAGAAAGTAGTTGGCATCAAACTACCAACCATGTGATGAGTCATCTTGGATGCCCCAACCCAGTAAAGCCCCTAGATGGCAGTAGCCCTAGCCAATATACATGGCACTAAGTCAACAAAAGACGATAAAGAATAAAATTGTTGCTTTTTCAGTTACTGAGCTTTTACAGTAGCTTATTATACAGCAGTATATAACCAGAGGAGTTGGCAGTACATTTTATGTGCCCTTGAATGAGGAGAATTCTATTTATATTCAGGGTTTGCTAATGAAGAGTGTGTACTTTGTCTTTGCCCCTGATCATTAATAATTTGAGGTCTGGTTGAATCATATCCTACAATCTACAGTAGGCTGGCAGATAGATATGCTCAGCTTTCAACCCAATTCCAATGCTCTTTTGGAGCATTCACCACGATTGAGGATATAGCTCTAGACTGGGATCATCTCCTATACCCACCTACCAGTGATTTAGCACTTAGAACAGAGTGCACGAACAAATACTAATTCAAAACTTAAGCTCTCACCTACACTATGTTACTGGGGAGATCTCACCTCCAGGAAGTCTATATATCATTGCTGCTCCCACACATCCCTTTTACTGTAGAGTTTTCCTTGAAACTTTTGGGTCTCTGACAAGATATAAAGAAAAACAGTTTTGGTGGATATTTTTGTTTTGTTTCTTTTTGAGAAAAACAGTATTAATATCAAAAGTTTTAAATTTCTCTACCTCAGAAAAATAACATTAATTCAGGAGAAAAAAGTCTTAGTATAAACTTTGGATTTTTCTACCTGTGTCAGAAAAAAAAAAAAAGCATAGTCTCACCTTCCTTTGAACTGGCAGTTTTTCTCTGTCCTGGTGGTAGAGCACAGATAACATGGACAAATTCTACAGTTATGACTTGAGTGATAATTCCCCCCAAAATCTTCTCATAGGCTAACTGTAAATTTTGTTTTTTCTTCATTTAATTTTAAGTAGTTATCTGCAACTTCTTACATTCTTTCATTAAAGTTGGGAATAACTATTAGACAGTCAGATAAAACTTCACCACACTTTTTTACAGGTACATGGCATTTTAGAATTTCCAGTTGTCTCTATTCCCTTTTAGTATATGCTAGAATTAAAAATAATATATGAATGTATTTAAAAGTTTACAAATATTTAAAATTTTAAAAATTCAAATATAGAAAGAAAAATAAAGAAACAGAAAGGAGAGAAAGAGGAAGAGTGAAGGGGAAAGAAGGAAAAAAGAAGGAAGAAGAAGGGAAAAGATAATAGATAATAGGTAGCAGAAAAAAGGGAGTTTGGGGAAAAAATGATGTATCATAGGTCCCAACATTTCATATTTCCTTTTCTTCACTATAATCACCCCTCTTCATATGATTAATCTTTCATCAGGCTTGGCTGAAATAGGTTTGTTTTCAACAATTTATGATATTTGTATCTTCTACTCTTCTTTTCTTTTTCCTGAGTCTCTGAAATAATCTCCATCACTCAATTATTTTCACCCCCATAGAATACCGTCCTGGCCTAGGGGCACCTGGATGGCTCAATTGGTTAAGCGACTGCCTTTGGCTCAGGTCATGATCCTGGAGACCCGGGATGGAGCCCCGCATGGGGCTGCCTGCTCAGCGGGAAGCCTGCTGCTCTCTCACTCCCCCTGCTTGTGCTCCCTCTCTCGCTGTGTTTCTCTCTGTCGAATAAATAAATAAAATCTTAAAAAAAATAATAATAATACCGTCCTGGCCTCATCCTAAGCTCCTGATATTCACTCCACCTCTGGTGATGGCTGCCTCCTAGGAGTCCCCAGACCTCTGAGAGCTGAAATAGGAGCCAGTGAGCCTGTCTCTCTATGCTTGCTCATGCTAACACATTAACCAGCTGATCCTGAACATGCAGACAGTGAATTTACGTTCATTAAATTGTACTTTAACATGAGAAGTATATGTAGTTTAATATAGTCAGAACCATTTGTTACAGCATCTTTTGAAGAAATATAAGAAAGAAGTTTATTTTCTTTGTACTTGATCACATACTCTTTTTTAATAACTTCCAAATTATAACATAGTCATAAGATGTTTTTTAATAAGTTCCAAATTATAAGATACTCATGAGATTGTTAAGCAACTTGGAAAGATTATGGAAGAAGATCTTTGAGACTAAAATGGGCATTTTAATATTCTTCCAATAATTAAACTACATTATACTTGGGGCCAGTTCTAATGCAGGCTTCAGTGACAGAAAAACGAAGCTGAAACTATAATATTCCTCATATTCCTTTCCTTTTCCTTATTTTTATTCATTTCCACCTCATATGTAGATACAGATATTTACAGATTTCCAAAAAGATAACAATTAAAGACAAATAGTTGGACCAAAGGAAGTCTGCTACTACAACAAAATCTGAAAGAAGAAGAGTAAGGAAGGTCTAGAAAAACAAGCCCATGCATGTTACATAACCTTATAATAAAAGAACAATCTTGACTTTATTGTTTCAGAAATCATAACAGTTGTCCCTTCCAGTTTGGTATCTGCCTGAGGCAGACATACAGTGGAGGCAACAAACTTAATTACAGTTTAAAATAGACCTGTTCTAGACACATGAAAAAATATTCAGCATCACTCAGCATCAGGGAAATACAAATCAAAACCACAATGAACTTTACCACCTCATATCGGTCAGAATGGCTAAAATAAACAAGTCAGGAAACAACAAATATTGGTGCATGTGTGTGGTGTGCATGCGCACACACACACACACACACACACACACACACACACAATGGAATACTACTCTACCATCAAAAAATGAAATCTTACCATTTGCAACAATGTGGATGGAACTAGAGGGTATTATGCTAAGTGAAATAAGTCAGTCAGAGAAAGACAAATACCATATGATTTCACTCATATATGGAATTTAAGAAACAAAACAGAGGATCATAAAGGAAAGGAGGGAAAAATAAAATAAGACAAAATCAGAGAAAAGACAAACCATAAGAGACTCTTAACTATAGTAAACTAACTGAGGGTTTGCTGGAGGGGAGGTTGGAGGGGGGGGCGGGGTAACTGGGTGATGGGCTTAATTAAGGAGGGCATATGATGTAATGAACAGTAGGTGTTATGTACAACTAATGAATTACTGAACTTTACCTCTAAAATTAATAACACACTACATGTTAATCAAATGAATGTAAATAAAATGTTTAAAATTTTTAAATTAAAAAATAAAAAATAAAATAAAATAGACCTGTTCTAGATATAGACGTTTTTAAAATAGAGTTTTTCAGTTTTGACAGTGGCATATTATGTCTTGTATTACCAATGTTTCACAGAGGTCTTGGCACATAACATACTAAATATTTTTAGATAGTTCTTCCATAAATAATGCACTTTGGTTGAGAGCAGAATTTGAATGAAAAGTACCATAAGATATAAAAAAAATTAATTTATATTTTTAAATAGAAGTAAAAAAAAATATCCAGAATGTTGGCTGAAGAAGAGCCTTTACAATATTCTAAAAAATGAAAAAGATGCCACATACTAACCTCAAAGAAAACTCACAAAATGCTGAATTCCATAAAAAACACTATACAAACATGGTGCAAATAGATAATCAACAGAAATAAATATTATAAGAAACTAAAAGAAGAAAAGAGAATAGACTCAAAATTTATTTTGATACTTAAGTTCTTAAAGTTCAACTTTGGGTGAGTCAAATAGAATTAAGGTTAAGTATAACATAAAACATACTGTTGTAAAAACAAATAGCATCTTCAGATTTACACATTTTGAAATAATATATTCCCATAATGCCAAGGCACTTTAAGACTGTATGAATCAAAGCTCTTTCTCTCTCACTCTCAAAAAGTACTTATTTCTTTGATTTTTGAAGAGGTTCCCTTATATCCACTTCAAATGACCAATACTCCCAGTCTCAATATACTGTAATGTTAAAAGTACATATTTAAATAAGGTATATGACATCCTTAATAGACTTCACTACTATTTTTAGAAGGTTTTACATAACATATGGGAATCTAAGTTCTAATTTAAACACTATAAAACTGAAAAGTACAAGAAATGGATGGAGCTCTGTTTTCTAATCCCAAGTATATTATGATATACCCACAGGACCAGTCCCTCCCCTCCAAATAAGTAGGTTGCCCATAAATTTCATTCCCATTTAAGAAAAAAAAATGAAAGAGAAGAATACAGCTGGATTCTAATTTTGTATCATGACCTGTAATAACTGCATAGAAAGAAAAATCCTTTTAATGAATTCCAATTTGTGTGTGTGTTCTCTTGTGCCCCATCAATCCTTGATCTGAGATAAGATTTTTAAGTCGAAGAGGTTTATTTGGGAAAAGATCTCAGCTAGCAAGGTATAACAACTGAGAAGTGAGAAAGACAAAAGAAGAAAATTCAGTAAATCCTCAGTTAAACAAAATAAACATTTTAGAAATAATAATCCTAGTTTCCTATTCCATATTTCTTATCTCTCATCACTATCCTCCCATTTCTTTGCTAACCCTTGTCTATTTCTTTTCTTTTTTTTAACTGTGCTGAAATGTTGCCTTGTTCTCTTGGGAACAAAGCAGAAAGTGTTTGTTCTTTTTTAAACTATGAAATATTTTCTTTAAGCTAATTGGAGCTTATACACATTGGTAGTTGTAGATAGATGACTGATAGATAGGCAGATGATAAATCTTCCTCAGTTTTAAAAAACTGGCAGTCTTCAAGAATGAAAACTGATGGAATCAAAAACATATACACAAGGTTATTCACTGCAACATTGTTTAACAACATTAAACATTAAATATTAGACACATACACAGGAGAATGAATAAACAGATCATTATTCTTTGAATCCTAAATATCCCCTTGACTTCACTTTGCTTTTAATCCCAGATACCACCATTTTTCTCTCCCTTAAAGCTACATTCCTGGAAATATCTGTCTATATTTGCAGTCTCAAATTCTAATACTCCCATCTTTTTTAAAAAACACTCAATGAGACTTTCTTTCCAACAGCCATGGAAATTCAATTAGAAGATGACCCCTATAAGGCTGATTCAGTTATCAGTTCTCTGTTATCTACTTACTTGACCTGTGGGCATCATTAGCATCTGGCAGAGTTAATCACTCCTTTCTGCAAACACCTGATTCATTTGGATTCCAGGTCATCACATTACCCTGATGTTCTTCCTACCTCACTTATATGCTCCTCTCTGTATCTATTGTGCCTTTGCCCTCTTCTCTCCCATTTCTTTATGTTGGATGGCTATGGGGTTCAGTCCTTGGAGCTCTCTTCCTTATTCACATTCATTGCCTTTCATCTGCCTTCACACCTTCAGATACTGTCTACCTATACTCTGACAACTCTTGCGCACGATATTCCTACAAAGTACAAAATAAGAGATTTTGGGAAGAGTTTGTAAGGAGGGGAGACATCCTTTTACTTCTATCCTTTCAAGTTTTCATCTAGGCCCCTATGACAAATTAACAGAAAACAACCAGATGTTTATTAACATGTATATCTCATATTTTCATGTAAGAAACTGAGTGAATGAATAACTCAAAGAGGTGGCTTAGTACTTCAGCTTATATTAGCATCTACAACAAAGATCAATACATTTAATAGAGAAATGACAAGACAAAGGAAAGTGGTTTCAGATTTCAAGGGTGGCAAATTGTGGGAAGTAACTATATGAGAATAAGGTTTGTTTATATAGCCCACTGTTGCCATCTATGGGCTGATAAGAGTCAAGAGTCATCCTACCTCTGGGCAAAAAAGGGGGGTGGAGTGGGAAGAAAGAGCTTTTCTGGCATTTGATCCTTAATGGCCTTCAACTCAAAATAATTTCTATACCAAAAAAGCCTATTTTAGGATGACATATACTAGTATCTTTCAAGTTCTAAGTGGAGAAATTAATCAGTTACAAGCAGTGTAATCATACAGCTTATTGCCCAAACCAGGGTACCTCTGAGAGTGAAAGTAGATGCTACTAATTAAGCTAGCAGAGCAATTGTAAATCAGGAAAATCCCAGACAATTGGGAAATTGCAGCTCCACACCTTATCTCTAACTGCATCTGTCTCTTCTTTGATATTCCAAAAGCACTTAAAATTAAATATGACTAAATTATATAGACTTATACTCCCCTTACAGTGTTCCCTTAATCAATGAATGACATCATTGTCCATCTACAAACAATGCAGAACTGGAAGTTATGCTTGATACCACCCTCTTTCCTGTTATTCAATTCTTCATCTGATCTAGCAAATTTATCTTGTAAATGTTTTAGATCGCTACCTGCAAACTCCCTAGGTCACTGTCTTAGCTCAGGATGCTATAAGAAAATAGCAGAGACTGGGTGACTCAAACAAGACATTTGTTTCTCACAGTTCTGAAAGTTGGTACGTCCAAGATCAAGACACCAGCAGATTCAGTGTCTAGTAAGAACTCCCTACCTGGTCTGCAGATGGCCTTTCCTCAATGTATGTGCACTCATGGAGGTGGGGATTGGGAGGGTTCCTATTTTTTCCTTTTCTTTTAAGAACACAAATTCCATCTGGGAACTCTACCCTCATAATTTTATCTAACATAATTACCTCCCAAAGGCCCCACCCCAAATACCATCACACTGGGATTAGGGCTTTAATATATGATGGGTTGGGGGGTGGCTACAAACTTTCAGTCCCTAATAGTCACTTTTTCATTACCTCTTAATGGATCTAATGAATAACCTTCTAAGTAGTCTCCCAACATTTAATTTTGCCCCCACCGCAATCTAATATTGCAAAACACAAATTCAATCAAGTCAACCACTTGCTTAAAATCATTCAATGATTTCTTATTGATTTTACAGATCAAAATCTTTAACATGATATACAATATCCACATTGGCCTATGATCTGATCAGGCCTGCCTTCCTCTACTACCCCTGCTCCTTAGCATCTGATGAAGGATAGCTGGAAGGCAGGCAGGCAGGGACAACCCCCAACCCCCAAGAGGAAACCACCCTTAGAAAGATTTCACACCCACCTTGGAGAGAGCCCTCCACCTTTACCTGTATGATAGATAGGTGACAAAAACCTGACTGGATCATAAGGTGCAAGGAGGTTTAATCAGATTAAAACAGCCTGTCAACAAGCTCAGGAAAACCCCTTAAACTTCACAACTCCTATGGCAACACTCTCAGGTACCCTCCCTCCATGGGAGCTTTGTGCCATTACTAAATAAACCTTGTTTTGCTGCCCACTACTCGGTCTGGTCTACCTCTTCATTCTCTGAAGTGGCGTGACCAAGAACCCTGGGCACCAACAGAGAAAAAATCATGTAACCTACCCATCTCCAGATGCACAACTTTTGTTCATTTTCTCTGACGTGCTCATTTCAGTCCTAGGGCTGCCATAACAAGGTACCACTAACTGCACTGTTTAACAGAAATGTATTGTCAAACAGTTCTGGAGGCTAGAAGTCTGAAATAAAATTGTTGACAGGCCCATCTGAAACTTCTGAAACTTGTATGGGAGAATCTTTCCTGGCTTCTGGTGGTTGCCAGGAGCCTTCGTGATCCCTGGTTTGCACCCTTACTGTTTCAATCTCTGTCTTCACAGTCACATCATACATATTCTCTCTTCATGTTGTAAAGACCTATGTAGATGTCCAAGCTGCCATCTTGTTGTTTACTCAGAAAAATAGCTCCTGGAAAACAAAGGTGAGCCAGACTGGGGGAGATGCCCAGTTAACCCCCTTAACTTCCTCATTCTGGGAGCAATGGATATGCAAATGAGTGGTCAGTTTCAGGTACTTAGGACCAGGTGGGAAAGCCTAAATGCCCTCAACCTCCCAGTTCCAGGAGCAATGGAGATGCAAATTAACTCAGGTAGCTAAGTAGCTCTGTTCAGCTCGTGGTAGGGGGTTGCCCTATAAAAACCAGCCTGTAAGACAAGGGGGTCATCACTCTCTCCTTAGAGATAATCCTGGCCCACCCAGTGAAATTCTGATGCTTGGTGTGAAATAAAGTTTTGCTTGACCTTCACTTTTGTATCAGCCTCATTCCTTTGACCACGGATGCTAATATTTGGGGGCTTGTTTCTGGGATCGAATGACAAGGACTGAGCCAGCATCTGGATTTTGGGGGGGAAAAAAGGTAAGATAAAGATCTGGTAAGATCTCAAGATTCTGTTCTGTTTGCAGAGCTCCAGGGGAGTGGCCCACCAGGGGAGAAACTGGATGCAATATAGCTCCCAGGGCTAGAGTGGATGCGGGGACACCCCATCCCTCCATCTGTGGTCACCAGGGGGTTTGAGTCCCTCTGGGCAGTCAGGGGACTGAGAAAATCCCCATCTGTGGTCACCAGGGGGTTTGAATCCCCCTAGGCTGTTGCCAGGAAGTTTGAGTCCCCCTGGGTGACCATGTTTATGGTTGTTTGTCTTGTCCTTCTGTTTATTTCTTGTTTCCCTAGGTGACCATGTTTGTGGTTGTCTTTGTCTTGTCCTCCTATTACCTCTTGTGTTGTTTGTTATGTATGAAGAGATGGGGCAGACAGCGAGTAAGGGACCTGTGACACCCCTAGATCTTATTCTCCAGCATTTTAAGGATTTCCAAGGTAAAGCCACCCAATTGGGTGACAAAGTTTATCTGGGAAGACCAAAAACAGTCTGCCAGTTGGAGTAACCCACTTTCTTTATAGGATGGCCACTGGAGGGAACATTTGGCCTGGCCCAAATCTGCTCTACCCAGAGTAAGGTCTTTCATTTCCACTGAGACCAAATACCCCAATCCCGCCATGCCCCAACAGGTGAGGGAGTTTCTTGGGACGGTGGGCTACTGCAGGCTGTGGATACCACGGTTTGTGGAGATTGCCTGACCCCTCTATGAACTGATTAAGGGAGGACTCACTACAATAGAGTGGACAGCTGAGGCAGAAGGAGCATTTCAGGAATTACAAACAGCCTTACTGAGTGCCAGACATTACTAAGCCCTTCCATTTGTATCAGGATGAAAAGGCTGGAGTGGCCAATAGGGTTTTGACTCGGACTCTGAAACCTTGGCAGAGACCAGTAGCCTATATCAGTAAGAAACTAGATCCAGTGGCGGCTGGGTTTCCCGCAGCTGCTCCACTAATCACTGCTATGGCCCTCTTGGTCAAGGATGCAAGTGAATTAGCTTTGGGACAGAATCTCATCTTGACCACCACTCATGCTATTGAGGGCCTCCTCCAGACCCCACCAGACTGGCAGATGACAAATACCCGAATCACGGGGTATCAAGCCTTCCTCCTCAATGAACCAAAAGTGATTTTCTGGCCCCTGGCAATGCTAAATCCAGCTACGCTGCAGCCAGAGGAGCTGGCTCACCACCCACACAACTGCGGGGAGGTCCTAACCTAGGTCATGGGAACAAGGCCGGACCTCAGGGACATCCCCCCACTCTAGGATATAGAAATGATTCTGTTCACAGACGGGAGTAGCTTCATGGCCCATGGGAAAAGGTATGCGGGAGCTGCGGTGGTCTCTCCTGAGCAGGAGCTCTGGAAGGCGGCCCTGCCCCCCCCAACCTTGACACAACAAGCGTTGTTGATTGCACTCACAGGGCACTGCTGATGGCTAAGGGTAAGTTCGCCAACATCTACACAGACAACAGGTATGCCTTTGCTACTATCCATATACATGGGGCTATTTATAAAGAAAGGGGCCCATTAACAGCAGAAGGAAAAGGAATTAAAAATAGAGAAGAAATATTGGCTCTCCTCTGGGCTATTTGGGACCCGAAAGAGGTGGCCATTATGCATTGCCCAGGACACAAAAAGGGGACTGATCTGGTCTCAAGAGGAAACCAATTAGTGGATCAAGCTGCAAAACAAGCAGCCTGAGAAACGGCACAAGAACTAGTTGCCCTCCCAGCTCCAGCCCTACCAGAAAAGCCAGGCTATTCAGAATATTTACAAAAATGGGCTAAATTGGACTATGAAGGGGACTGGGCCAAGACCAGGACAGAAAAATTAGTTCTTCCTTGAAGACTAGGGAAAAAGGTAGTACACCAAATACATCAGAGCACTCATTTAGGGACGCACAAGCTTAAGGAACTTGTGGGTAAACAGTTCCAGGTCTTTAAGCTAGGGCATATGGCTCAGGATGTGGTAGATAGTTGCTCAATGTCAGGCGGTAAATGCAGAAAGAACGAGGATGGGGAGAGGGAAAAGAGAGACGGGTAGAGAACCAGGAGTTTATTGGGAAGTAGATTTTACAGAAATGAAACAGGGAAAATATGAACACAAGCATATGCCAGTTTTTGTGGATACTTTTTCAGGCTGGGTGGAGGCTTTCTCCACGAAACATGAGACAGCAGGGGTGGTAGCTAAAAAGCCACTAGAGGAAATGATTCCTAGGTTTGGGTTGCCTCTCACGATCGGGTCAGATAATGGCCCTGCATTTGTGAGTTCAGTCTCACAGGCATTGGCCAAGGCCGTGGGTACAAACTGGAAACTACACTGTGCCTACTGGCCCCAGAGTTCTGAACAAGTAGAAAGAATGAATCGGACTCTTAAAGAGACTTTGACAAAGTTAATTCTAGAGACTAGCAGTGGATGGGTGGATCTCCCTTCCTTCACCCTCCTTAGGGCACGGTGTACACCCTATGTAAACAAGGTTACCCCATTTGAAATAATGTTTAGGAGACCCCCTCCCCTCTGCCCATGGTTAGAAGAGATTGCCTAGGCAGAAATGACTGACCAGTCTGTACTCCAGTCACTGCAGGCACTGCAGTCTGTCTTAAAGAGAGCCCATGCAGAGGTCCAAGCTGCCTACACTGAGACAGAGGTGGGGCCCCATCCTTACCGACCTGGAGACATGGTTTGAATACACCGCCACCAAGTGAGACTTGGAACCTCACTGGTAGGGACCATTTACTGTCATCCTGACCACCCCCACAGTAGTAAAAGTAGAAGGCATCAGGACCTGGATTCACATACGTCATGTCAAATGAGTTGAGGATGAGGACGCTCCCAAAGATGGAAGCCGCTGCCAATGGACCCCACCGACCATGGACTAAAGCTAAGACTCAAAAGACAATAACTTTGATGCTACTTTTATTTTTGCCTAATGATATGGGAGCTTCTGTGTCACCTCATATATTTGGAAGTGACTGAGCATTTTTCCATCTGTGTGCAACTGGCTCTGATTATTAACCCTTCTCTTACCCTTTCCTGGGTAATTGAAATTGATCATGGTAGATTTTGTTTCATAGATTTGAATGGGTTTTTTTGGCTGTTACTAAGTTTGGAGTATAAATCTAGGAAAGAGGTTTTATTTACATTTTAGTGCGAGAAATCATAATTGGCATAATTTGTCTTAGTTGATATTCAGGGCTTTAGAAGTCATTATTTCTGGGTGTGGTAGGTGAATTTAAGAGATCTAGTGCTCTAGAAAATATAAATGGCCAAAGGACCATTTTGTATTGTTTACTAGTTACTAGTCTGATTATACTGTGTGTACTATCATTTGTACATAGAATTAGTAGAAGAGTCAAAGATTTGACCCATTCCCAAAGAAAACAGGGGAATGTAAGGACCTATTTAGATGTCCAAGCCGCCATCTTGTTGTTTACTCAGAAAAACAGCTCCTGGAAAACAAAGGTGAGCCAGACTGGGGAAGATGCCCAACCAGTTAACTGCCTTAACCTTCCAGTTCCAGGAGCAATGGAGATGCAAATGGGTGGTCAGTTTCAGGTGGGAATGCCCAAATGCCCTCAACCTCCCAGTTCTAGGAACAATGGAGATGCAAATTAAAACTCAGGTAGCTACATGACTCAGGTCAGCTCGTGGTTCGGGGTTGCCCTGTAAAAACCAGCCTGTAAGTCAAGGGGGTCATTGCTCTCTCCTTAGAGATGACCCTGACCCAGCCAGTGAAATGCTGATGCTTGGCATGAAATAAAACTTTGCTTGACCTTCGCTTTTGTATCAGCCTCGTTCCTTTGACCACGGACCCTAACAATGTGTCTAGGTCTCTGTGTCTCTTCTCCTCTTCTTATTAGTACAGGAGTCATACCAGATTAAGGACCCATCCTATTCTATATGTCTTCATCTTAACAGCTTATTATATCTCCAGTGATCTTATTTCCAATCAACATCCTATTATGAGGTACTAAAAATTAGGACTTCAACATGCCATTAACACAACTCAACCTACAACCTATGACAGCCAAGACTCTTTGTGCATGTTGTTCCTTCTACAAGAAGCATGCTTCCCTCCCTTGTTTGCTTAATTGATCCTTATTTATCCTTCAGTCTCAACTCCAATGTCACTTCCACGGAGAACATTTCTCTGGCACAGACTGTAAGTCAAGTTCCTCTATTATCTACTCTCTACACCACAAATCTTTTCTTCACAAGAACTATCACATCTATACTTTTGCTTATTATTACTATTCATTACTTCAGGTATTACTTTCCCCCATGCCTAGCAAAGTGCTTGGCACAAAGTAGGAACTTAACATATAGCTATTAATTTAATTAATGAAGGAAGAAATAAAAATGAAGACTCACAATTTCTCTGACAATGTAAGTTAGTCTAGAGAAATTTACATTTTGGCACCTTGTAGTTATTATTAATGAAGGATATTTGGAAGGAAGGCAGGCAGGGACAAGCTTCCACCCTACCAAAAAGGAAACCACCCTTAAAAGGACTTTACACCACCGTGGAAGGAGGAGCCCTCTACCCTTTCCCACATGATACAGTAGACAAAAACCTGATTGGGTGACAGGCTCGTGGAGGGTTAATCAGATTAAAGCAGCCCGCCAAGGAGCCCATAAAAACCCCTCGATCTAAATACCACATCAGCAACCCTTTCAGGTCCTTTTTCCCTTTCAGAGTGTTGTACTCTACCTCAGCAAACTTTGCTGCCCACCACTCCACCTCTGGTCTACCTCTTCATTCTTCAAAGCTGCATGATCAGGAACCATAGGCACAGAAGGAAAAGAAATCCTGCAACATTATCATTCCTGAACACAGGAAATAGTACACTCTGGACATAGTTTAAATTCCAAATTTTAATCCTATTTTGGAGGTTTTATTCTACTCCTCTTAACTCATTATTAGTTCCACTGGAATGCTTAATACTTTAGGGTCTTGCCCTTATAAGGCTCTCTTTTCTAACATGATTGTTTTTAGTTTTAAGTTCTTTAGAACAGGAAGCAGGGGGGACAAAGACCATGTATATCTGTAACACTACTATAAAACTTATTTTTATAACCAAAATCATCATAAAAATTAAATTATATGAAAAGCTACCAAAGCAATTTGTTTTCAATCTACCCTTTCTATTTAGTATATGACCATTTTCACTACTTAAGATTTTCTTTAATCAGGGTTTTATTATTGTTACAGGATTTTTTTTTTCTCCATGGTGCCCGTGATTCTTGGTCACACCACTTCAAAGAGTGAAACAGTAGACCACACAGAGTGGTGGGCAGCAAAGCAACATTTATTGAATGATAGCAAAGCGGCAATACAAAGCTTTAGAGGAGGGAGGGAACCCAAGAGGGTTGCCACAGGAGTTTCTAAGTCTAGAGGCTTTTATGGGCTTGTTAGTGGCTGCTTCAATCTGATTAACTCTCCCTGTGCCTGTCATCCAATCAGGTTTTTGTCCCCTAACACGTGGGAAAGAATGGCAGGCTCCTTCCAGGGGGATGTAAAAACCTTTTAAGGATGGTTTCTTGTTAGGGCGGGGCCCCTTGTCCCTGCCTACCTGCCTTCCCTTCGTCATATCAACAAAACCAAGTAATGCAGACACCATCAGATATTCTGCTAGAAGTACCCAGTACACTTTAATCTTCAGTGTTCTATATTACACCAGCATGTAACAGGACAATTCTATTTCAACTAGAATACACAGGCTTTCAGCTCTAATTGTCATATGTACCATTCAAATATTTTACTGTGACTTTTATGTTGTAGTTCTAAAAATTATCATCTGAAATTCTTGCTAAATTATTTTTCTTTGTATTAGTGATGTGGTTTGAAGTCAGGTACATGAGCCAAAGGCCAAGAAATAATTTTTGATAATGAAGGACAGTCCAAAGAAAGAAAGACAGGGACAAGGGGCCCCCACCCTAAAAGGTAACTACCCTTAAAAGGATTTCACACTACCCTGGAAGGAGCCCTTCACCCTTTCCTGTGTGAACAGCCCAGCCAACAAGCCCATAAAATTCCCTAGACTTAGAAACTCCCAATGGCAACCCTTTCCAGTCCCCTCCCATTTCAGGGGCTTTTTACCATCAAAGAATAAACTTTGATTTGCTGCCCACCACTCCTCATCTGGTCTACCTCTTCATTCTTTGAAGCAGCAAGACCAAGAACTGCGGACACTGAAGGAAAAGAAATCCTGCAACATCAAGACTTTTTGGTGCAAAAAGGTATTTTTATTATAGCACAGGGACAAGACCAGTGGGAAAGAGCTGCATAGGGGTTGTAAGGAATGGCTGCGTATATACTTTGCAGGTGAAGGAAGTAAAGACAGAAGTTTCCATAAGGATTTTCATACTTTAAAGAAAACTTACAGGATCGCAGAGGTTGCCTTTTGCTTCTAGCAAAATATTATCAGGCAGCTAAGCTGCTTGAGGAAGGTCACTCTGCCTGTTTCAAGTACCTCTCAATGGGTTGAAAGTCATTAGGAGATTTAATTTTATCTGCATTTATTTTGCCTTTGTTCTCTACATCACAAATGTTAACTGACATGAACAATCCAGCTACCTGAAGCAAAATACTTAACAGAGAAGACTAGAGAGACAAAGTGGGAGATAGTAATGTATTTTGAAAACCTAAGCCATGATGAAACTTTTGGGCTTAACCTATACTAAATACTTTACTTTTTCCTAACTTTTTTCTGTATATTCTTGTATTTCCTTCAATTAAACCATTTTCTAACAAAAAACCCTGCTCATATTCTATGCTCTCCTACAATGAGATAAGTAAATTCATAAATAGCACTTATGCGTAATAAAAAACAAATATTTCTATTTATTTTTAGAATATACATAATGTACTATATGTAAAAGGAAAAAACTAATTCCTCTATTTTTATATACATTTGTTGAAAACAACCTTAGATATTGAGGAACACAGGCTATGTCTTTCAAGGCTCTATTTTGGTCCCATATAAAGTGATAAAGAGTACTTTTGGCATATCAAGGTAGCACAGACTTATAAATCTGCTGACCTTGTCCCTGGATCTTGGTATGTCTAAGTTTCTTCACAGTGTCAATTCCAGCATGCTGAAGAGATATCCTATCTACTATTACTATGTTTATGGCATACTTCAATATTTTATTCTGAAAATTGAACACACATGTCCATTTATCTTATTTCTATCACACTCTGAAAGTTAAATTTTCAACAAAACCTGGTCATTTTTCTTTTTGTTCCTATTTTAGATTTCTTTTCCTCTTAACTTTATAACAAACTTAGTTTTTTTTTTTATTCTAATACATATCCAACCTTAAAGAAATATGTTTTTTAAAAAAAGATTCAGCATTTAACACCTCCAGACATGTTTAAAAATTTATTTATTTATTTGGTGGGCACAAGGGCAGAGGGAGAGAGGGCCTTAGGCAGACTCCTGTTCAGCAGGGAGCCTGAGATGGTGCTTGATCTCAGGACCCTGAGATCATGACCTAAGCAGAAACCAAGAGGTGATCACTTAACCGAATGCACCCACCCAGGCACCCCTCCAGACATATTTTAAATTTGGGTTTATATATCACATATGCTTCATAACAGTAGTTCATTTCTGAATTTATGTTTGTATCCACTGGTTATATTTCCTTAGGGAAAATAAATTGCAGTAATTTCTGATAGCTAACCAAGTTAAAGACAAATACTCTGGCTGTTTTTCAAAGTCCTCTATATACATGAAGCCTACTCAAAGAAAATATGGAAGGCAAGCAAAGAAGAAATTGTGTGCCTTGACTATCTCATTAAATACTATTTTGCATCACGCTACAATTTTCTTTGACTTTTGTCTCCTTTTCCTCTTCCTGCCCCCAAATGCCTGAAGGGCCTGAATCGGGTATAGTACTTAAAGAAACTACAAAGCATTTGGACGTTAATAACAAGTTTGTTGTAGTAAATAAAAACCATTTGTGACTTTAAGCTAGAGAGATCTTGGAAAATACCAGTAGGGAAATGACAAGAAGAGCAATAAAACTGCAGTGGTGGTTGGCAACTCTAATGTTTCTTCCCTCTAGCGATCACTTCTCAGTGCCCTGTACTCAGTAGGGATGGAAAAATCCTACTTCTCAGGCAGGGGACATGGAGCTCCAGGGTGCAGAGAAGTGGCAACATGTGGTGCACTCGTTGTATGGGGCAGGCATGCCCACAGACGCCTGGTGCCTTGCCATGAGCTCCTGCATTCTTTTCTGCAGCTGCTCTGCATTATTTTTTCCAATGTCATTATGCCTGGCCTGAAAGTTAAAAGGGCATTTCAAATAGTAGCTCAGCCTACAGGAAATGGAATCGGTGATGAGATTCTATGTAATATAAAATGTCTACAGTACCTTGTATGAAAGATTAGAGAAGCATCCATTTGGGGCCCTTTGGTAGAGGAGGGTGTTGTCATTTAAGGTATTCCAAGCCTCCCTGTGTTGTCTACAGTAAAAATGGAACAGTTTATGTGAATATTTGATCCCATCCCCTAAAAGATTTATTTAGTTTATAAGCATCTGGAAATGATTGTTTTAAGCCAACAGTATACCTAGGGATGCTCCATGGGAAACCACAAAGCCCTCGGTAACATAAATATGCTTAAATACAGAAGCTAATAAAAATACTAAACCTAAGGTAGCTAGTACTATCGTATCCCTAGTATTAACATAAGTGGTAGCACATATTAGGTGCTCAACAAACAATGAATGAATGAACTAGTCAATAACAGGATGCTAGGGCTTTGCCTTATCTGTCTCACTCATATCTTCTCAACATAGGAGCTTTTCAGGATATAGCTTTTAACATATTATAATGATTTAATATTAAACAGCCATCCCAACATATTCCTCATAAGCACTACTCATGGGGAAGGAAAATGTATTCATTTCACTTATTTTTCTTAAATTAGCATTTTGCCCTCTAAAATCAGGACAAAAGTAGAGTTAAGATCATAAACCTGCCCTAGGTAAGAAATTCCTAAATGAAATAAACAACATTTTGGAGAATATATGTATATGAAGTATACTGTAGTATTCTACTATATATATATATTTGGTGTATTTATATATAATGTATACTTTATATATATATATATATTTCATAAAGGCACTGTCATGTTTTTAAAGATATCTACATCTATCTACAGATATATCTCTACCTTTATACATAGATATAGTTACAGAGACGCAGATATCTTTAAAAACATGAGAATGCCTTTATGAAAAATGTCATAACCAAATAGAATTGCTTTCTTCCTGTCAGTAATGACCCTGGTATCCCTGATGTGTAACTTACATTTAACTGGCAACATTCTGGGTTACTCATATTAACTGCAACAGTCTGAACAGCTTGAACTTCAATAAAATGCGCATTAAGTGACTGAGTTAATTTAACCTCATTAATCCTCAACCCAATAGAACCATCTGAAGTCCTCCAAGCAGCCTGTGCTTCATCTACAACATAAACATTTCCCTGTAGGAAATCAACACCCAGAATGTGCTGAAGCTCCAGATCCCAAGTTGTCACTAAGGGGTAAATGGCTGCATAATTGCCAGGACCAGGCTCCAATTGCATTATATGATTCACTCATTTTATTATTCTTGTTAATAGTGAGATGAGTTCTCTAAAAATAAATTTCTCTCTGAACTTTTTCTTGGAACTGCTTCTCTTGACTAAATGTTCCAATTTATCAAAGGGCAGGATACTTGTTCAAGATACTTTTTTGCCTCATAACATAAACATTTATTGCAAATCAAGGACTATGTTCAATTAAAAGAAAACTTTGACCAATATGCTTCCTACATCTTCCCCTATTTAGGATTAATTACAGAAGGAGTAATAGCAGTTAATTCTCAGAATTAACTAATTAATTAACTAAATTAAGGTGTATGGTTGTACTGAATTGCTCTTCTTTATATTTAATGACATTGAAGATATTTTTTATTTAGGGGAATCCTTGGTTTGTTTTTGTTCACATTACTCTCCAGCCAAGAAAAATAAGTATCATCCCTTCTTCAGTCCTTAAGAGACAGCAATCTCTAGGAAAATAAAATTATATCTGAACCCTAGACACTGCATTTGTTCCAGTTTTATGAACCCAAATTTGTGGACTATATAATTGTTCATTATTCACTAGTGGGAATGTATTTCCCACCATCTGGATTCATTTTTTTAATGATCAAATCATACAATTTACCCAAAGAACTTTATATGCCATAATGTCTATACAAATACAGCTATTCTCATTTATTTATAATCATAAGTTGATGGAAATAAGATCTGCATCAAAAGGTGGGTAAAATGGAACTCAAAGTAGTTCTGTTATATTCATCACTGGCATCCTACAGTATTTTTAAAAAGCTCTTGAGCCTTGAAAACAACTTCATAACTTCATTACCAAGAAATATAAGAAAATATATTATAAATTATATATGGAAAAACATCTTTATATTGAAAAGAAACCATCCTTCAATGATTAATCAACAGATTTAAAATGAGTGCCTGGGTGGCTCAGTGGGTTAAAGCCTCTGTCTTTGGCTCGGGCCCTGGTCTCAGGGTCCTGGGATCGAGGCCCGCGTCAGGCTCTCTGCTCCACGGGGAGCCTGCTTCCTCCTCTCTCTCTGCCTGCCTCTCTGCCTACTTGTGATCTCTCTCTCTGTCAAATAAATAAATAAAATATTTAAAAATAAAATAAAATAAAATGTTACAAGCAAAAGAGTTGTTGGCCTAATATACACGTAAAAATAATAACATTTAGTCAAAATAGAGCCTAAGTTTTTAAACAACTGTATGGTCCAACACTTCTCAAAGTCAAATCATAAATGTTTCTACTTGGTAAAAACATGCTTGCTTTAGTTAAATAGCTTTGTTAAATTTCCTCAGTGCATCAGTTAAAGAAATAGATTAATTCTTCATTTTCTGACTTTATTGTTTATATACAGGTAACAAGAAAAACTGCTATACCACTTATTCTACCATCTTTATTAAGGTGGCAGTTTACAGAGTATTATATTTAGGTTTTTTTTTTTTCCTGACTTTTAAAAAATCAATTAATGTGTAATTTTAACAAGTTGGTGCATTTGTCCTTCTCAATTTTCATCAGTTATAAAAAATTAAATGGACCAAAAGTTCCATAGGGTTATGGCTCCATAAACCAAGCAAGTGACTCAAACTTGGGAGAAGGCAATATAGAAAAGAAATATTCCTAAGAGAGCAAAACACATTTTTGTAGCTGTAATGAAATATAAATTAAAACACCTTCCTGCTTGGCTAGTTCCAATATTTTTCTTACCAGGTAAACTCTCTGCCAGCAAGCAGTTTAAACAGTTATTTCATTTAGAACTGCCAGTCTCAAAAATATGCTAGTTCTCAAGTAAAACACACTTCTAAAAATATGTCATGCCAGCACAGTTCTGTTATAGTCTTGGAAGACAGATTTTAAATTACTATTTAACTGAGTACAATTTTACCCCAAGAAACAATTTATGAAAATAACATAAATCAGATGTGATAAAATCAGTAATAAATATTGTGAATGAAGGATTTTAGGGAAGATAAACTATCTTTAGAGAAGACAGAACAATTTACATTTCCAAAGTACAGTGCATAACATCCTTTAAATTACATCCAAGATGTTGAAAAATAGAAATATATGCACATACCTGGAATTGTAGTCAGAATATGTCTCTTGATAGCTGCTTACTTTTACACATATGTTTGCATGCTTTCATAGAAACTTGTTCCCTTTTTTAAATATCTTTTTTGCAATATATTTATAAAATAAACAAAATTGCAACATACTCTTGGAAATTTCCTGAATGTAACAGATCTGCTATTTTAAATTTCTGACCTTTGCTATATATAAAAAAATAAATTACTCTTTCTGGATAACAATTTTTAAAAAGTACAATATTAAACTATGGTAGCTTCTGACATTTCAAAATACCCCATCAGCACCTTTAATTTGTTTCCCACATCCATTTTATTGCTCTAATGTCCTTTCATCCGGACTCAGTGCTATGCTTACATGAACATATATTCCTCATCATGTTGTGGCATTCCTAAAATCTGCCCCAGGCTCACTACAAAAATTGTTGCCTACCACTTTCTAGATTTGCTATAGAAAAACTACTCCTCTTATTTATAATGAAACTTATTTATAATGAAACAAAAGTAATTTTTCTAATCTTTCTGACACAATGGCCACCATAAACTTATCAAACATTAATGTAACAGAAAGTGTTAAAAGTCATGGATCCTAGTAAAACTTTGTTTCATTTCCGAAATATCATTAGATATTTCTTACAAGAAATATTCAAAAGAAACATCAGAACCAAGTGTGATTACAAGGCAAAATTGAAATATGTCATGTTTAATATCACATGGATTGGTTAGGCAAGGGAAAGAGATCCACTTAACTCATATCAGTTAAAGTAAGTTTCATGTAAGGATATAGGACCTGGAGCAGCATCAGCTCTAAGGGCTGACTAACCTCTCTCTCTATCAAGAGCAAAATTGGCTTTTTTAGTGTCACTGTTCTTTCTCCTCAGCTATGTCATTCATGTTTACTATGTCGTTTCCTCCAGTCACCCAATTTTCACTCCCTCATAACTTCAGCTGGTACATAATTTCTGTATATCAACTACCTAAAGCATCCTGTGGCTGTGTGTTTACTGCTAATGGATGCTGTGTTTTCAGTTAAAATTCCTGAGTTAGAATCTGACTGACCTAGTTCACCTGTTTACAGCAGAACAAGTCACAGGCTGCCTTTAAGCCAGTCTATGACTGTACTATTCCCGCCATTGGTTTTCATTCTCAGTCCACTTCCCTGTAGTCAGAAGATAGGATCTTGAGGTACAACAACAGCCACCAAGGTAGAAGGGACTATGTGAAATGTGTTTTAGCTAGGATAATTGTGTATGTGAACAAGTTTTAACTGACATCCTTATTACACCATATATAAATATATTATTTTGAATGACTATTTTAATAAGGCATTCCACAACAAACCTTGTCTTGGAATGAAGTCAAGTGACTTTTTGTAATACTAATTCAAACTTTGCAAAACTAACTGGAAAATCAACTTTGAATGTGGATATGTGCAAATCAAGCCAATTTATTCTAACTTTCCCAAACTTATCATTTAAGGAAAAGGAGAGACCGTATCTCCAATGCCATTTGCATATTTCTACCTACTGTCTAAATAATAACATAGCAATCAGATTTAAAGAAATCAGAAGACTGACTCTTTAAGCATTTATTGCTTTGTTTAAGCATAAGTCCAAGACTTACTGAGTTTAGTTATCAATTATAGTAGTCTTTATGTAGTTTCATGTCACTTAAGATGATGAGACTATATTTTGTTGAAGTATTTTAAATTTAATCTACCTGACCAACAAGAACAGTTACACTCAGTATCTTGATGAATATAATTTTGTCTTTTTCACATCACTTATGGGCAGTTTCCATTGTTTAGTTGAAGATTGAAATGGAATCCTTATCAGTAATAAACATAACCAACATTTATGTAATGTTAAGTTAAATCATGTTTTCATACAGATTACCTCATATATCATGTTTAACAACACTTACTTTAGAAAGGAAGAAATCGAGACTTGAAAAGTTTAAATAACATACCATTAAAAGGACAGAGCCAAGACTCAAACCTATTTAATCATTTGTGAACTATTACCACAGTCTTCCACAGAGATGCATACTTGGATCAATACAGTAAGCAAAAACAGGAGGGCAAAGTATATGAAAGTCTATCATGAGGGTAACAGCAAGACCTTGGAAAGAGAAGGCCACTAAAAGCTCATACTAAGGGGTGCCTGGGTGGCCAACTCTTGATTTCGGCTCAGGTCATGATCTCAGGGTCGACGCGTTGAGCCATGCCTCAGGCTCCTCTCTCAGTGAGGAGTCTGCATCTCTGCCTCTTCCTCTACCCCTTCCGCTACTCATGCACACACTTACTCTCTATATATAAAATAAGTAAATCTTTTAAAAAATAAAAATAAATAAACACTCACACTGACATGATCAGTCTCAAAGGAACGTAATTTCTTTCAAGTTTCATTCTTGGATTGGGCATAAGACCAAATTCATTTTCATTTTACTTATAAACTTTAAAACTTGGGACTAGATTCTTGAATACTCTATGGGAAAGAATTCTAAGGTGACATTTAAGCCTAGTGAGAAATACTGTCATGTTGGTTTAGGAATGTCTACCATGGGTGCAGGAGTTAAGAATGGAAATATTAGTGCTGATTGCCAACCCTGCTTGGACTTTCCATTGTCTGACTGGCACATACACATAGCTCTCCTGCCATGAAGTCCTGTTGAATGTGTAGGACTAGATACTATAATGATCCAAAGAGACCAATTTACAAACCATCAGCAAATGTTTGGAGATGTCTGCCCCTCTGTTCTACAGTCAAAGGATCACCATGAAAAACGTTATTGAAAGTAACATGAAGTCAAATCTTAGAGTCAGTTCTATTGCTTCTATGTTTCCAGTATGAAACATTGTCGTGAAGATACATCATCAATTCTTGGGGAATTGGATTCCCAGTAAATATTAAGCTTTCTCTACTTTTGCTGAGGGTGGAGTCTGGTGAAGGAAGGTCTGGATGGAGAGGTAGGAGAAACTGGCAGATCAGAAATATTTTCCAGGTATTTCCAAGAAGTTAAAATTTTTTTAAGATTTTTATTTTATTTATTTGTCAGAGAGAGAGAGCACAAGGAAGGAGAGCTGCAGGCAGAGGGAGAAGCAGGCTCCCAGCTGAGCAAAGAACCCAATGTGAAACTCAATCCCAGCACCCTACGATCATGGCCAGAGCAGAAGGCAAACACTTAACCAGCTGAGCCACATAGGTATCCCAAGAAGTTAAAATTTTAACATACAGTTTGCTTCTTCTCAAACACACTATCTTAACTCTTCAAAAAGAATATCCGAGGTGCCTGGGTGGCTCAGATGGTTATGAGTCTGCCTTCAGTTCAGGTCATGATCCTGGGGTCCTGGGATCAAGTCCCACATCGGGCTCCCTGCTCCCTGGGGAGCCTGTTTCTCTCTCTGTCTCTGCCTCTCTGCCTCTCTCTCTCTCTCTCTCTCTCTCTCTCTCTCTCTCTGTCTCATGAATGAATGAATGAATTAATTAAATAAATAAATAAATAAATAAATAAATAAATAAGTCTTTAAAAAAAATTAAAAAAAAAGAGGAAGAAAAGAAAAGAGCATCCCCACAGAAGCAAGGGCAGAAGAGATTGGGCACTAGTCACCAGTCCCTTGCTCAACCATGAAACCCCAAAGTGGAGGCTGGGATCTATTAGATAATTTAAGTTTTCTCTGTGGATTCCTGGGCTTCCCAACTAATGGGATGATGTTCAGGTCGCATAACCATTTCCTTTGCCATTCACTTTCAGCTCCTAATTTTTTATCCCCCTCAGGAGCTCACATATCCAATAAAATGAAAAGTAGTTCCGTTGCATGAAGGTCCAGAGACATCTTTGTTCAAACTATAAGATTCTGTCAATGCTCACATATACAATGATTTTTTACTGCTCCATAGTACAAATTCTTTTTTAATATTTTATTCATTTATTTGACAGAGAGAAACACAGCTAGAGAGGGAACACAAGCAGGGGGAGAGAGAGGGAGAAACAGGCTTCCCAACAAGCAGGGAGCCCAATGCAGGGCTCAATCCTGGGTCTTCATGATCATGACCTGAGCCGAATGCAGTCGCCTAACCAACTGAGCCACCCAGGCACCCCTCCACAGTAAAATAATTTCACTAAAGTCTCCTTCATACATTTCATCAAAAACTGCACAATTATAATGCAATCTCATAATATTAAGGCAATAACTTTTGAGAAATATTATTCCATTCACTAGTTTGCTTTTACACAAATTCATAATAACTAAAATTAAAATATGTTTGTCAAAATAAGAGATAAATCAGATGCTCAGTGATAAATTTTATCAGGAATTCCTTTTACTCATTAGGGCATAACATTGCTATAGCTAACAAGAGTTTTATAGATATGATTATGAAATCAGGTTCTATAATGTAAAATATTTTATTGCTCTCCACGGAATTCATTATTACCTATAATTCAAAGAACTACGAAATCAAATTATAGAATGATATGTATGCTGTTATCCTTTAATATTAAAGTAAATAAATTTATATGTAGATATTTTATATGCATAAAACTTTTGGAAAGATAGATTCCACACTGCAAATGATCATCCATATTGTTGGAATTTTTATAAGAACACATTAATTTTATTACCAGGAGAAATAAAGATAATCTGAGAAAATAAAAAGACTTTGGGCCACTTGTTTTCTTTGAAATATATCACAAGTAATCTCACTTCTCCATAGCTTTATTTCACAAAAATAAAATATTTTAAACTAGTAATACTTTCTTAAGAAATTTTTGCATGTGAAGTATAATTTTTAAGATATCTTCTGACCTAATTTACAAAATAATCACATATCCCTCAGGGAGAGTTTACATCTGAATGCAATTTCATTTTTGTTCTTCCAAGAACAATGGCTGAATCTATATTAATCCTTAACATGACTACCTAATACAATATGATGTTTAGAAGCATATAATGTAGAATAGCATATATTTTCCAAAATGACTCTAACCCAACACCGTACTTTAGAGAAATTTAATAACTTATCCAGTGTCTTATTGTTTATGGCAATCTTTGTGATTTCCAATCCAATACTCTTTAAGACAAAACAGATTATGTGTAATGATTCAAAGCATTTAGGTACTTCTGAACCAGCAGAATAGTAATATGCCTCCTCTCAGAATACCATAACTCCTCAAATACCATGTAAAGATCCATTATTTTACATCAACAATGTCCTATTTATAATATACTAAACTGGTAAATTATGACTCAGTGTTTACTATTTATGAGTGAGGACACAAAAGAGTGATAAAGAATCTAGAAATGGAAAACTGAGTCAAAAGGTAGAGGGGAAGCTTTTCAGGCAAAGATGGGACTTCAGAGATAAGTAAAGGCATGCTAGGAAATAGGATAGTGAAAACAAATTTCACCTACCTCCCAGTTGTGCCCAGGCTGGCTATGAGTTACTACATTACAAAATGGTATGTTTATTTTTTTAATTAATCTTATTACTAATATAAATATTTCAAGAGATAAAAACAGATAATAGAAATGAGAGGAATGAAGCTCTTCTTAAATACCAAATTCAAAACTAAAAAATAATCCAAAGTCTAATAATTAATAACCATGATGATGACCACTTCCTCAACAAACATTTTCAAGTATTATTCCAGAAGTGGAATTTGTTCCCTATATACATATATTTATTCTCTTATGCCATTTCTGGGTGAATATAACAGAAATTTTATTTGTTATTAAGTTGGAGTGCCACAACATACTTCAAGAAAATGTTTTATGATGGTTTACTTTCTAATTCAATTTCAACTTCAAACATGTACTCCTTTTTATTCTCTCAAAAAATTCTCCAAATTCTTTTTAAAATTCAAAGTATAAAGAATTTGTTAAAATTCTAAGAAAGGGAGTGCCTGGGTGGCTCAGTGGGTTAAGCCTCTGCCTTTGGCTCAGTTCATGATCTCAGGGTCCTAGGATCTAGGACCGGCTGGGGCTCTCTGCTCAGCAGGGAGCCTGTTTCCTCCTCTCTCTCTGCCTGCCTCTCTGCCTACTTGTGATCTCTATCTCTGTCAAATAAATAAATAAAATCCTTAAAAAAAATTCTAAGAAAGGAACACCAAATATATATTTATGTATGTGTGTACATGTATATATGTATGTGCGTATATATATATATATATAATACATATGAAAAAATTGGACATGACTTAGATAAGGAATTTAAAATTTAGCTGTCTACAGAGGACATGGACAAAAGGAATCAATTTCCCCAAGAAGACTGGAAAGACTTGGGGATCTGAGCCATGCAAGGCAGGAATGAGAACTGGAGCTGAAAACACTGGAATGTTTGCAAGTGTCTAAAAAAAATAGACATGTTCTCTGTTCTATCTGCAGAAGAATGGTATTTATATTCTTCCTATATAAGATGTTCTCCTAGGACTAGCAGCACCAGCATCACTCAGAAGCTTATGAGAAATATAAACTCTCCATCCAGGTTTAAACCTGGTAAATCTGAAGTTGCTTTCAATAAGATCCCTAGGTATTTCTTATGCACATTAGTTTGAAAAACACTGTTATCAACAAAATGAAATATAGGAGCATAAATTTGGGGATATCAAGCAGAAGAAGAAAAAGGTGCGATACTTTTTGCAAAGTGATGATCTCCATATTAAATGAGACAACCCCCAGCTTCTTTCCCTGACCCAGTTCTAGAACAACCAGCAGGCTGATTTTCTGCCTTACGCTCCACTCTTGGTAAAAATTTAGAGAAATCATTTCTAGAGAAATTAAATGCCTAAAAGAGTAATGTTTTCAGGGGCGCCTGGGTGGCTCAGTTGGTTAAGCCACAGCTTTCAGCTCAGGTCATGATCCCGGAGACGTGGGATGGAGCCCAGCATCCAGCCCCGCATGGAGCCCCGCATCTGGCTCCCTGCTCCGCGGGAAGCCTGCTTCTTCCTTTCTCACTCCCGGTGCTTGTGTTCCCTCTCTGGCTGTGTTTCTCTCTGTCAAATAAATAAATTTACCAAAAAAAAAAAAAAAGTAATGTTTTCAGACAAGGATCAGCAAGCTAGAGCCATCAGGATAAATTCAGTTCACCACTTTTTTTTTTCCAACAAATAAAGTTTTATTGGAACATAGCCACACCCATTCAATTACATATTGTCTATGGCTCCTTTTGCTATAAGGGCAGAGTTGAATTGTTGTAACAATGACTGTATAGGCTCCATAAAGCCTAACATATTTACTATCTGGTCCTTTACAGAAAAAAAATAGTTAATCTCAATCTCTGACTTTATATACTGACATGTGTAGATCCAAAGTTTTAAAAAAGGAAGAAAAAAAAAAAAAAACACTGATGGTTACCTGATTATCCCAGAGAGAACCCAGGTTTCAACAATGCCCACCAATGCATATAATTTCCAGCAAAATTTTAGTGACTCACTCTTAGAATGAATGATAAGAAATACCAAACACATAAACAAAATCTCCACATGGAAATACATACCAAAACCTATAAAGAAACTCAGATGATATAGGGATAATGAAGAGAACAGAATAAACTTTACAATAAAGTCCAATAATATTTTCAGATAAAAGATACTAATACATCTATTAAAGAAAAAAAAACTACAAGGATCAAAATAAATACAGAACAAGAAAATCTTCTTAGGAATGAAAAATATAACATGAAGTCTACTTTCCTTTTTAATAACTACGGAAAGGTTATATGATAAAGTCAAAGTCTCTCAAAGAAAGTAGTGAAAGAGAGAAAGTGATAGAGGAAGAAGGTATCAAAGGGGAAGAGGAAGGAGAAGGGGATGGAAGGGGCAAGAAAGGGAGAGAACAACAGAAGGAATAAAGGAATGAAGGAACTAGGGTATAGGACAAGGAAGTGCAAAGGTGAATTAAAGAATTTCCAGAAGTTCTAGTGTGGTAATCATTTCCTAATAAATACATATACACATTGTACACCTTAAATTTATACAATGTTATATGTCAATTATGTCTCAATAGGTCTGGGAGGGGGAAGCATTTCTAGAAAAAAAAAAAGAACAGAGAAAGTGGATGAAAGAAAATTATTTTAAACAAAAACTATAAGATTTCCTAGAAGAGAATGCAATGCGTCTCTTTTAAACAATGCCTGCAAAATGTATGTAAAACAACCTACATCAAAGCACATCCTTATACAATTTTGGAACACTGTAAAGAACAGACTATCCTAAAAAGGATTAGGCCATATAAAAAGAAGCACATTAGCATGAGGGCTAGAAGGCAGTGGAATAGTGCCTTAATTTCTAAGGCCTAATTATCTCTAACCTAAATGTGGTAAATCTATCTAAATTATTACTCAAAAAATAGGTGGGAGAAAAACCATTTTATGACATCCAGAATGTCACAATTTTATCTCTTGGGTATTCAGGATCATGAAGCTGCCAGAGGGGATACAGCAAAGAAAAGAAAGACATGGAACTTGGAAAAATTAGAGATCAAAGAGAAGAGGCCAGTGGAATTTCCAAAACAGCACTTCTGCAGCTGTTACAAAGCCTTTACAGCAGAGAAGAGAGGAATTGTGTCAGATAAATGACCAGTTTATTGAAGGAAACCTAGGAGCAGATACATTAACTGATAAGATTGACTGTGGAAGGTTAACAAAAACGTTACTGAGCACTTGGAGAGGGTAAAAGAACCACGATGTCGCAGATTCAAGAAAATTAAGCAAATGAAAGAAAAACAAACATCATTATTATTATTATTATTATTATTATTATTATTATTATTATTTATTGAGAGAGAGTACAAGAGGGGAGAAGGGAACCCCAGGATCATGACCTGAGCTAAAAGCAGTGGCTTAATGAATCAACTGAGCCGCCCGGCACCCCAAAATTAGGTAATTCTCAAAGCAGAAAAAAATGTAATGATTCTTAGCTGAAAGATAAAATGTACAAGAAAAAAAATGTAGGGGCACCTGGGTGGCTCAATTGGTTAAGTGTCTGCCTTCAGCTTAGGTCACCATCCTGCGGTCCTGGGATTGAACCCTGCCTTGAGCTGTCTGCTCAGTGGGGAGCCTGCTTCTGCTTCTCCCTCTGCCTGCCACTCCCCCTGCTTGTGCTCTTTCTCTCTTTCAAATAAATAAGTACATACGTACATACATACATACATACATACATAAAATCTTTTTTTAAAAAAAGAACAGAAACGTAAACAAGGTATACAACTTGGCTTGGCAGTTAACCATTTCTACATAACCATACTAATGAAAAGAATAACTGTGGATTAAATAAAAAAACTGTAATATCACCATACCCAGTTAAGGAAGCAAGAAAGAGGGATAGAGAAGAGATATAAGGAAATAGGGATATAAACAGGAAAGTGATAAAGTCTACAATTATTACAATTATAATATATAATTATAATAACATACAAAAATGACAAAGCAAAATATTTCAGTATTTAATTGTTTAGACACATGGAGGTGAATGCCAGAAGAAACAACTAAAACACCAGAAGACTGTGCTGAGAAAGTGGTAGGAATGACCATTTTTAGTAACACTAAGCATTATTTGACATTTTAAACTATAATTAGGTATTTATTTAATCTTAAAATATTTTTAATTATAAAGGGAAATCCAACACTCCCACAACTTGATGAATGTGATAATCGCATAGTATATGAACAACTATCCACAACTTATATAAAAAAATAAAAAACTCTATGTAACAACTCTTGAAAATTATAATGACAGAGAGAGCCCTCAAGGGCTTTGAGAATTTATAAAAATACATACTAAGATAAAATTCAAAAAAATCTTTCATATACTCCCTGTAATGAGCTCCTATGCTATAACCAATTCTATCTTTGAGGCTTTCACATCGTCTTGAGGCTGACATTTGGAATTTTTTGTGCTCAAAAAAGTACAGACTTACATGTTTAGATACCAGAAAGTCCCAGGTGTGTTAAAATCCACAGTTTCATTTCACATTGCTTCTTGGACCCTTTAATTCAATTTTGTGACTCAAAGTGACTCAAGATTTGATCTGTGTGTTGTCCAAATGCTGTCAGTAGCCTAGTGAAAGATTTAATATTGTTTATTGCCAAATATGTCTCCCAAAGTTTTAATCCCCTTATCTCTCCATTACCCATTTGTAAAGCAGGCTAATGCAATAATGTGTCAGAATGAGTCAATGCAGAAGCAATTCTAAATAAGAGGAAGGAAACTTGTCAATTGTTAAAGTCTTAGCAGAATATCATCAACTACTCCTTCAAACTTTTAAGGATAGTAAGGCTTAAAGATATTGGGCTGTAGGGTTGTTTGGGGGTTATTTTGGGTTTGGGGTTTATTGTTGCTTTATAACACTTGTAAATCAGATTCCTGTAAGAAAATTTATTTACTGTGTCAATTTGTTGGAGCTTAAATT
The DNA here is from genome assembly GCA_004023965.1 of Spilogale gracilis. Lineage (NCBI taxonomy): Eukaryota > Metazoa > Chordata > Mammalia > Carnivora > Mephitidae > Spilogale > Spilogale gracilis. The sequence goes on from PITA01011954.1 coordinate 44,815, forward strand.
CTACTTTTAAAGTAAATAGAATAAAGAACTAGTAATTAAGGGAACTAAGATCCTAGTCCTAATTCTATCATTTATTTGATACATTCAACACTCACAAACTGAAAAGCTCAAAACCTTGTCCTGATATATCACAGATGTGTTAAGTGGATGGCATACAAGATGCATTCCCTAGGAAGTAAGATCAAATTATCTACCCTACAAGTCTATATATTTTCCACAAAATTTTAAGCCCTTGATTAAATGGTGATGTCAGACCTCTAAAAACTCCCCTTCCGGAAAACAACTCCTATTTAGAGGATGATTACTGCAGAGTATAGACTCTACTTCATCTCAAGCCTGATTTTAACTATTACACATAACCACATTGACCTTGAGAAATGCGGCGAAACAAAGCAATTAGTGTTCCTCAGTTAGATCTGACCTTAGCTACCTTTTACAAACCAAACATTTGGAATGTTAACTGCTATTTGTTATTGCTCAAGGTAGAGGTGTTGATAAGACAACAAAACCTTCTTGGAAACGCTTTCATGTTATCAAGTACGGGTTTTATTTGTACACCTAGTCTTTCTACACTAATTCCTTATCCAGTCGCTTATTTCTTAGTCTCTCTATCATTGTAAGCCTCTTAAGGCACTTCTCTAAGTATTTCAAATGGTATCAGGTAAAAAAATAGTAAAAGAGGGGGGCCTGGGTGGCTCAGTTGGTTAAGCAACTGCCTTCGGCTCAGGTCATGATCCCAGAGTCCCAGGATCTAGTCCCACATCAGGCTCCCTGCTGGGCAGGAAGCCTGTTTCTCCCTCTCTCACTCTCCTTGCTTGTGTTCCCTCTCTGGCTGTTTCTCTCTATCAAATAAATAAAATCTTTAAAAAAAATAGTAAAAGAAATTCATATAAGAAAGCAACAACTTTAAGGTCTATGAGGAAAGCCACCTAATATATAGCTCTCTTTGTATCTATTAATATAGACTAGAGAGCAAGGAAACAAGCCATCTATTCATTAGTTCTTGGATATCCCTGAGGCATTTTATTCTATTTTGTTAAATTTTGTTCAGTTGAGGAGCACTGTAAAAGCTACTTAAGGTTTAAAAACTGACACTTCTAATAAGCAGGGATGGGTGAATTCAGCTGCTTAATTATAGACATTTGAATTAGGGAAATGGATAGCATCACAGTGGTTACTGTTACTCTATTTAAGGGAGAAATTACAGCGCGCAAAAATTCAGCTTAACTCCTTTGGTATAATCGTTCCCCTCCCCAGCTAAAATAACTACTCTGCTTTGCATCCACTAGGGCAATCATTAAGTCTTGAACGTTCCTTTTATGTGAATATAGTGTGTATTCTCTCAAATTTAAATCACTCAGTATCTTTTCAATGTCTCCTACATCCATACTGAATCCAAAATAATTAATAATCAGTCATTGATTTTACTAGGATTTTCATTGCTATAGCCAAACACTCTTTTTTCCCTCTGTCTTCTCTTTTTAATGATTAGTTTTTTAGAACATACTCCACATTTTCTTTTGCCCACTTGTCCAAGTGGCAAAAAATGAAATTTATTTCTTCCCCCACTGAAGCTTGTTCTTCCTCATTTCTTCCTAAGTTGCTCTACAGACTCAACCCAATCCCAAATAAAATCTCAGCAGGCTTTTATGTAGAAACTGGAAAGCTGATTCTAAAATTCACATGGAAATGGAAAGGACCTAGAAATGCCAAAACAATTTTCGTAATGAAGAACAAAGTTGGAAAGCTAATGCAATGCAATTTGCTTTTGAGATCTAATGTGAAGTTATGTGTGGCATTGAGCTCAAGATCAAAAAACAAAGAGTGGAACAGAATAGAGAATCCAGAAATAGACCCATACATCTATGGATAATTAACTTTTACAAATGTACAAAAGAAATTTGGTATAGAAATCATGGTGTTTCCAAAAAGTTCTTAGCTAAAATACCCAAAAGCATCATCTATAAAACACAAAAATGAGAAATAGGACATTATCAAAATTGAAAATTTTTCCTCTGCAACAGATATTAAGGAAAGGAAATAAAAAACTATGTAGGCTTGGAAAAAAAAATTAAAAATCACCTATACAGGGGTGCCTGGGTGGCTCAGTTGGTTAAGCGACTGCCTTCGGCTCAGGTCATGATCCCGGAGACCTGGGATCAAGCCCCACATCGGGCTGCCTGGCGGGAAGCCCGCTTCTCCCTCTCTCACTCCCTTTGCTTGTGTTCCCTCTCTCACTGTATTTCTCTCTGTCAAATAAATAAATAAAATCTTTAAAAAAAAAAATCACCTATACAAAAAGACTTATATCCAAAATAAATAAAGAACTCTCAAAACTCAGCTGTAAGAAAATAAATATCCCAATTTTCCAATGAGAAAAATGTTTGATCACTAAAGAAGAGGTACAGAAAATGTACAGAAAATATACAGGCAATAAGCACATGAAAAAAGTCCCAACTTTGTTAGCCATTAAGAAAATGCAAATGAAAACCACAATGAGATATCCCTATACACATCTAATAAAATCTGAAGCAAAATAAAACAAAACATTTAAGGCTAAATACTGACACTATTTGGTGCTGTCAGGATTGTGGAAAAACTGGAACTCACATATTTTGCCGGTGGAAATGCAAAATGTACAGCTATTCTTAAAGACTGGGGCACCTGGGTGGTGCAGTTGGTTAAGCATCTGACTCTCAGTTTGGCTCAGGTCATGATCTCAGGGTCATGATCTCAGGGTCCTAAGACTGAGTCCAGCAAAGGGCTCTGAACTCAGTTTGGAGTCTGCTTGGGGGTCTACCTTCCACTCCCTCTGCCCCTCCTGCTTGTGCTCACTCTCTCTCTAAAATAAATAAATCATAAAAAAAAAAAAACAGTTTAACAGTTTCTTACCAAGTTGAATACATATTGCCCAAAGAGGCCACATTCCTCCCAAATTGTCAGGTACTCCTGAGTCACCCACACCTGCATCTAATGTTTTATTTAGACTACTCATATTGAATCCCTAAGGTTCTGTGATTAGCCCTCTTCTCTTCTTATAATCTACTTTCCTTTAGTCTATTTTCTTCCCAGGCAATCTAACCAATCACAGATAATTCCCAATTTTACATCTTCATTTTAATCTGTTCTACAGCTTCAGATGTCTGTATTTGCAGGTCTCCTTGGTGTATCGAATGTATCAAAGTCACCTCAAACTCAACATGTCCCAGAGGTCTTTTTTTCAGAGGTATGAGGGATCCTTGTACATTAAATGGTACAAACATATACCCAGTTCCTCAAGACTGAAAAAGGGTAAGCATTGATAACTCTCTCTCCTTTACCATCTCTTACTCTATACCCTATCAACTGCCAAGTCTAATGATGTGTTCTTTAACTGTCTTTTTAACTTTTTACTTTCTTTTCATCTCAACCATATTAGAAGCTGCCATCTTATTTCCCCAAGATCCCAGTAAACCACCTAACTTATGACATTCTCTCTTTGTCTACTGTCTCCTTTCCCCAGGCCATTCTTAAAACAGTACATGAAGTGACCTTCTAAAAATGCCAATATATATTTTTTAAAAAGCCAAATCTGATTTTATCATTCTTCTGCTTTAACCCTTCTTCAGCAAATTTATAGAGCTTTCAAGATGGTATTTCAAATTCCCTGCATGACCAAGTCCTTCTAAAATTTCTACTTCTAGTGTCAACTCACACCATCATCACTCCTTCTGTCGTCAGTTCCTTCAAAGTGCTGGACCTATGCATGTGCTGTTTCCTGTTACTAAAACACATATTTTCCTCCTTTGCTCCTATCCTTTTACAAAGGATCTACTTTTCATTATCTCAAAGCAAATAGAATTTTTTTAGAGACGTCTTCACTAACCATTCAATTTAGATTCTCACATTATAATCTTTTATAGATAGTTCACAATACTATTCTTCACAACAGTTTTGCAATATGAAATAATGGATTTATTTGTGGCTATTCTTAATTTGTGTCTCCCTCCCTATGCTATAAGCTCCATAAAATCAATAACCATAGATTTTTTGCTCACCATTGCACCCCCAGCACTTATCCAGTGCCTGGTACATAATATAAGCTCAATAAATATGTAAAATAAATATATCCTTATATTACAGATATAGAAACTGTAATTTAGAGAGATAATAGAACTTGCTTCTAAGTCACAATGCCAGAAGGAGGAAGAAGCAGCATTTGAATCCTATGTAGCTGAACCACTTACCCAGCTGAACCACTCCCTTTGTTGCAACTCTCTCAGCTTATCAGACACAGAAACTTAAGACAGGTTTGCCCATCCTTTTCCCTTAGTTTCAACAGCTTTGATAAATAACTCCAAATAGTAATAATTATCTCAGTACAATGCTAACTGGCTGAACCAACAGTACCTCCTCCACTTATGTAGTGGCAAAATTCTAGATGACCAATGAAAACGACAACCAGAATATATGTGATTGATATCTGAGTGTAACTAGTGATTCAAATGTTTTTAAAGAGTTAAATTTATCCTCCATTTTTCCAACAGCTGGCAAATCTATAGCTGGTAACTATGAGAGAACTATTTGTCACATGCAGGTGGTGGAAGAGAATTAAATTACAAACACGTGAAAATGTGGTTTTCAGCTGTTCTACAGTGCTACTATGTTGGCCGAGAAAGAAGTAGAATTTCTGTTGGCTTACATTTCCTGGGATTTTATATTTGAGGCAAATGAGTTCAAATTAGGGGCAAGATTTCCCAAACAAACAAAACATATATGGCTTTTCCTTTTGTGTCTCTAATATTTTATATTAGACTAAGTTGGATTTACTGAGTTATAATACTGGCTGTCTTGGCTGAGGTTAACTGCTGACATTAACATTCGTTTTTCTCTATTAAATGATTGTCTAATACACTTTAATAATTTTCTTTTTAAATTCTTGTCATAAATTTTGACAAAATCTTTTTTCAGAATTTTGAAAACAAATCAAATGCTAAAGTGCTATCTTCTATCTCCCATCTGGCAGAAAACTCTAAGGTTCCTATAAATAAGGAAAATTATCATGTCTGTGGATATGGGAAGATTGATGTTTAATAGGATAGAATCTTTGATAAAAAGATGTTAGTGAGCTATCAATTCTTTGTTCAAATATTTCTAATAATTTTGAATTGTTCAAAATAAATATTTTAAAGTATTTGTTCAAGTATGTAGGAGAACATGACAAGTATATGGGAAATATGACAATTTGATGCAGTACATACATGAGTATGCCCACTTACAATAGGATTAAAATAAATATGGCTTTATTCATACCTCATTCATCAAGACTGAAGAAAACACAAGATGTTAACAAAATCTTCTCTGGATAGTAAGGCTGTGAGAAATGTTGTTTTGCCTCCCTTTTCCCCCGTCATAAGAAGTTTTTCATAATATTTTTATTTTGTACTAGAAAACAAGCTGTAATTTTTAATTTCTCATGAACATCTGAACTATATGGATGTAATTAGAGATAAAATGTATATATACAATAGTTCCATGATTATTCTAATTACTAGCGCTATGCAACTATGAAATTTCTAACTATGAATCTGTATATACTCATCCTCTATTAGTTTTTCATTTTCTTAAAACTAGGAAGAAACAAAGATAATTTGGAAAGATGACCTACTGACAATACAGTTTAGATTTCTCCCATACTAAAGCTATTTTGTCTTCCACTGAAAATGTTACTGCTCATTAACTAATCTATTGAAATTGAATATTCCCTACTTTAGGTAATTCACAGTTTTAAATGCTTAAGCCTACCCGGTTGCTACTATATTTTTCCTCATGTCAGTCTCAGCAACAGCTGGGGAAGTCACCATTTATTTGTAATTGTGTTTTAAGGATGGAAATAAGTGAAAACAGGAGAAAACTGCAACTGTTCCGCTGGACAGTGTGCACTCTAAACCTTTAGGGCTGGCCAATAAGGACCAAATTATTTTGTTGAGCAGAAAAAAACAGTGTCAGGCTGTCAACACTGGAAAATAAAGAAGTGTCAATTCTTAGTAATTTAGAAGACTAGAACATATCTTTTTCTCAGGCAACTTTTATGTGGTGTGCGTGTATGTGTGTGTGGTGTGTGGTGTGTGTGTGGTGTGTGTGGTGTGGTGTGGTGTGTGTGTGTGTGTGTGTGTGTGTGTGTAAAACTAAGAAAGAGACACAGAACTGTCAAAACTTCAGAACATATTTTTAAGGGAGCTACTCTGCTTCTAAACTTTAATATCTATTATTTTTCTTTCTCAGATACACAAAACTCTCTAAACCTTTAGAATTTCACCCACTATTTCTTCAACCTGAACACCAACCTTTGCTTTAGGTATTGAAAAATTCTCACTCACTCTAGAAGGCTCTGCTCAAATTCTGTCTACCTTTTCCGTGAATTTCAGACTGTTCTAGGGAGACGTCCATGCTTATACTTTTATTCAACCAGTTTACCCCTTTAAAACAATTACCTTTTGTGGAAATACATTATACGTTTCTTAAGAATACAGAAAATAGAGTTTTATCTTTGTATTCCAAAGACTTAGCAAAATAAACATTACTGAGAAATAGATATTAGGATGGTACCTGTCTGATTCGAATACACCAATGCTAACTTTACGAATATCAGCAAAAAGGTGAACCTCTCTATGCCTCCATTTCTTTAATCTGAAAATTGTAATGATGATAAATCCTATCTCATAAAGATGTTGTGAGGATTAACTCATATACTATTTGTACAACACTAAAGAAAGGGTCTGGCATATAATAAGCTCTCAAAAAATACTACCTCTTTTTTCAATAACCAGCAATAGCTTTGATTTTCTGTGTGCAGAAACAAAGTAATCTCATTTACTGAAAAATGAAAGGGAAAATTTAATACACATTTTATGTTAACATTATCATTTATCCCACTCATCCCATACTATTTGGATTGAAATGGAAAATAATTTATCAAAAAACTTATTTTTAAATAAACTCTATTTCATTTACTTCTTGTCATTTTAGGAAGATTTTTTTAAAAGCTAATTAAAAATAAAATTATATCGCTCACCAGATTTCTGATGAAAAAACACAGAAATAACATATTCTTAACGTTTCTCTTCATCACCATTCTTCAGGTTTCTCTTCATCATCATTTTTCCTAGGATTCCCATTGAATATAATAAGAAGGTTCTTACCTGAACTAGAAAAGTTTGTATTCCTAGTGAAATTCCTCCAAAAGGTGATAAAAGTCATTGTCACAGATAACTGGACTTGAAGGTCTTTAAGTTACCAGTAGATCATTAAAAACTACACACGCAATTCTTTTAAATGTAGTCTATCCTCTGTAGGATATCATAATGATGACTACGTATCATTCTATAGTTGTCCAAACCCACAGAATGGATAATACCATGAGCAAATCTTAATGTAAACATGACCTTGGATGATTATGATGTGTCAATGTATGGTCATGAATTATAACAAATGTACCACCCCAGTAGGTGATGTTGATAGCAGGAAATGCTAGGCGTATGTGGGGGTAAAAAGTATGAGAAACCTCTGTACCTTCCTCTCAATTTGCTCTCAACGTAAATATGCTTATGGGGTGTCTTATGGGGTACCCAGGTGACTCAGTCCATTAAGCATCCAACTCTTGATTTAGGCTCAGGTCATGATCTCAGGGTCATGTAGGGTTCCACACTGCTGGGTGTGGAGCCTGTTTAGGATTCTCTCCCTCTCCCCCTTCCCCTCATACCTCTAAATAAATAAATAGATAGATGATAGATGATAGATAGATAGATAGATAGATAGATAGATAGATAGATGATAGATAGATAGATAGATAGATAGATAGATAGATGATAGATAAAAAAAATAAAATAAAATAAGTGGCACCTGGGTGGCTCAGATGGTTGGGTGTCTACCTTCGGCTCAGGTCATGATCTCTGGGTCCTGGGATGGGGCCCCACATCGAGCTTCCTGCTCAGCAGGGAGTCTGCTTCTCCCTCTCCATCTCCCCCTGCTCAAGCTCACTTGCTCTCTCTCTCAAATGAATAAACAAAATCTTTTTAAATAAATAAATAGAAATAATAAAATAAAATAACAATCCTTAAAAAAGGCAGAAGCACTTAAACTGGTTAGAAATCTAGAAATATATGTTCCAAGGACATACATCTAAACTAAATTGTTTAAAAGATTGAAATAAACAAAAGGTCAGAAATATACTAAAGAAATCCTTATCAGAAAGAAAAAAGAAAAGGAATGATGAGCAAATATGAATTGAGTTTATAAACTTAGGTACCTAAGCAATTTTTAAATGACTTATTACTTTTTTGTATAAATTTGTTTAAATTCCAAGGCCACATCTTTCTAAGCTCAATGGAAATCCAAACATCAGCAATTCTTGAGATTCCTCCTTAGGGTTGAACTAAGGTCTTGGGGTCCAGGTCAACACTAGGATATGGGGGGAGGGTAGGTGGACGGCATTTTAGTGATCATTTGTTCACACTGATTATCACTGAGTCCTCTATTATTCCAGCCCACATGTACCTTCAGATGTATTGTTTACTCTATTACTTTTGTAAGAACATATTAGACACCAGGTCTTTAATGAGATTAGGATATCCTGGATTAAAATCAGTCTTCTTGATGCACCTAATGGCCATCCCCTCTGAGGACTTCCACATCTGAATGTCATAACTAGGTATTTTAGATTTTTTTTTTAATGAATAAATCCACAGACCTTCCAGTCATCACTAACAAACAAGAAAAATTTTTGTAGTCTGTGGAAATTCTTCTCTATATCCTTTAAGAGCTCTTTCTCTTTCATTGGACTCTATTGTCTTCAATGGGCTTATGCTTTTGGAAACAGAAGACAGGAAACAGGAGAAACGTCTGGTATGCAATCTTTATTCCACCCAGCCACAACTTCTACCTAGCCAGGAAATTCCCAAGGTAGAAAAATCACAAAATCGATTACCTATTTGAATGGGATAAGGTCAGAGAGAATACACCAAAAGAAAACACCTTAAGAATGTGTCAAAAATTTTCATCACACAGTGATATACTCTGAGGTTACAGAACAATGTGTATCAGAGAACCTTATTTCATAAAAGTTTATGCGTACCTGTAGCTTTCTATGGAGGCAACTGGGATAAGATATGATATATTTTAAAAAGAAAGAACCCTGGATTTTTAATCAGAAAACCTAGATGTAAGGACTATTATTCTCATGGGTCTGGGAAGGATACTTCATCTCAGTGAGCCCAAATTTCATCTTTAGTGAAGTAAAGACTCCTTATAACAATTCTGGGGAATCAGAGGCACCTGGGTGGCTCAGTCAATTAACTGACTCTTGATTTCGGCTCAGGTCATGATCTCAGGGTAACAAGACTGAGCCCCACATACAGTGTGCAGCCTGATTAAGAATTGTCTCTTCAACAGATGAATGGATAAAGAAGATATAGTCCATATATACAATGGAATATTATGCCTCCATCAGAAAGGATGAATACCCAACATTTGTAGTAACATGGACCAGATTGGAAGAGATTATGCTGAGTGAAATAAGCCAAATAGAGAAAGTCAAGTATCACATGATTTCACTTACTTGTGGTGCATAAGGAGTAATATAGAGGACAGTAGGAGAAAGAAAGGAAATGGGAAGTGAGGTAAATCGGGGAGGGAAATGAAATGTAAAAGACTTTGGACTCAGAAACAAACTGAGGGTCTTGGAGGGGAGGGGATGGGGGGATGGGTGAATCTGGTGGTGGGTACTGAGGGCACTTGTTGCATGGAGCACTAGGTGTTGGGGCATAAACAATGAATCTTGGAACACTGAAAATAAATAAATTAATTAGAAAAAAAAGATTGTCTCTTTCCTTCTCCCTTTGTCCCTTCCACTCCTTGTCTCTCTAAAAAAAAAATCTGGGGAATCAGAAAGATGCAAATATAATGTAATAATATTCTGATTAATACTTTATTCAATACTAATTTTTAAGCACATAGAATGTATTCATTTAGATCCTAACAGATTAAAGCTATAACTGGATGTTCTTATTCTTTAATATTTGTCTGTTCTTTCTCTTACCATGCCAGAGAAGGAAAAATAAGTGTTAGAATTATCCCTGAGTGTAATATTCAAAATGCTATGTCATCACTGAGTACCTGCTTAAAAAGGTCAGGAGTGCCCAAAACTACCATCACTTGGACATCAATTGTAAAGTTCAGCAGTCTCCAAACAACCCTCATTTCTGACACCAATTGCAAGTCCCCCAAGACTATCCTCAAGTTCCATAATTTACCAGTAGGTGTCACAGAATTCACTGACAGTTATTATACTCATTGTTATGATATCTTACAGGAAAGGGATACAGGCAAAAATCAGCCAACAGAAGAGACACAAAGGACACAGTCCAAAATACTTCTACATCTTTAACTTCTAGCTGTCTTCTCGCAATGAAGTTGTGGATAGTGCTAACTTCTCTAGGTAATGATGTGTGACAATATTCATAGAGTATTGCCAATTGGGGAAGTGTTACTCTAGCCAAGGTATCCAGAGTCTTTATTAGGGCTTTAGGCACACAGACATGACAGAACATCTATGTGACTGACCTTTAATTGTCAGTGCCTATGGAGGCTGAGCTGTGTGGCCCAAAGCCCATACCATAATTCACATTATTAGGTGATTCAGTGTGACCCAAGGCTCACAGATAAACAAACAACACTCTTACTGGAAGGTCAATCCAAGAGCTTAGAAATTATCTCTCATGAATGAAGGTAAGATCTCTCTGTGGGTAAGGTTAATTCTTTACTACACGAAAATTATGATTACCAATGATGTTGGCTGATAACTTCTCAAAAAGCCATCAGAAAACAAACCTAAACTCTTTAGACTTACTATAATAAAGAAGAACACCACTATCAATGAAGTCATGGCAGGGTCCCCAAAAGAAAAGCATAATAGAGAATGCTACTTATATAGAGTTCGGGGGTCTAAGATGCAGTAGTTTAAGGTAGTGTTTAAAGCCAGGAAACAAATTTGGGACTGTGCAAGCGCATGATTTAATAGTTTAGAATTGATGCGGACATGAAGAACATTTTGTGTTCTTTCTTCATATGAAGATGAAGCACACCTTCATAAGTGGACTATCTTTTTGATACATTTGTTATTTGCCCAGGTTAGCAATCTCTTCCTGGGTAAGAATTTCCTAAAACAAATATTTAGTCATGTCATTTACAGTTGTTTAGTAAAGTGGATGCAAATGGTCTCAATTCTAAATGGTAAGAATAAAATCCCAAAACTCATTTGGAAGTCTTACAAAAACAGAAAACTAACACCACAAAAGACCATGTTTCAATAAAGTATGTGGGTCTAAGCAGCCAGTTGAGGCTGCTTTTCTAAAAATTCTAGCTCATCTACTAAAGAATAAGCAATTAAAACCCTAAGTTCTCCTGAGATTTGGTCTCTTTATCTTTAATAGAAAAAATAACACTTCCACTGAGGTATTGATCAAATAGCTACTAAATGACAAAGTTGGGGGGCAAACCCAGTCTGTTGGACTCCCAAGCCTCCCATCACAACACTTTGTCTGAAATAACTGACATACTAAATAAAATAATAATTGTGAATGCACTTACCAGAACTTGGCACATAGTAGGTGCCAGTAAATATTAATGTCCTTCCTTAATTTGTGAAGATTATTGCTCTCCATTTAAGGTCAATGACAAGGAGAAAGGGGTCTAAATGACAGACAATAATTAAGTCACACAGCAAAAACTTTCTGAACTTGTGCAGCAACGTTCTTTCCTTATTCCTTATAAATGAAATAATAAGCACTTATTTGTCTGGACTGAGGGAGAGGGTGTAAAGAGGTGGGAGTGACAGGTAAGGATATAAAATGGTCTTTGGAATTTAGGGTTGGAAAGGGAAGAAAACCAAACATTTAGAGGAGAGTTAATACCTATTCTTCTCAAACTGTTCCAAAAAACAGAAATGGAAGGGAAACTTCCAAACTCATTCTATGAGGCCAACATTATCTTTATTCCAAAACCAGACAAAGACCCCACTATAAAGGAGAATTACAGGCCAATATCCCTGATGAACATGGATGCATAAATTCTCAACAAGATACTAACAAATCAAACTCAACAGTACTTTAAAATAATTATTTACCACAATCACATGGATTTTATTCCTAGGTTACAGGGGTGGTTGAATATTTGCAAATCAATTAAGGTGACACAGGACTTTAATAAATGAAAAGATAAGAACCATATAATCCTCTCAATAGATGCAGAAAAACCATCTGACAAAAAGTACAGCAACCTTCCCTGATAAAAATCCCTCAACAAAGTTGGGATAAAGGAATATTCCTCAACATCATGAAGTCCTTCATATGAAAGACCCATAGCTAATATCATCCTCAAGGGGGAGAAACTGAGAGCTTTTCCTCTAAGGTCAGGAGCAAGACAAGTAAGTCCATTCTCACCACTATTATTTAACACAGTATTGGAAGTCCTAGCCTCAGCAATCAGACAACAAAAGGAAAGAAAGGCAAGGAAGAAGTCAAACTATCACTATTTGCAGATGAGATGATACTCTACATAGGAAACCCAAAAGACTCCACCAAAGAATTCCTCCTACTGATACACGAATTCAGTAAAGTCACAGGACACAAAATCAGTGTACAGAATTCTGTTGTGTTTCTATACACTAATAATCAAGTGGCAGAAAGAGAAATCAAGGAATCAGTCCCATTTACAAGAACTTCTATACTCATCTTGAACATTTAAAAACTTTGATAAACTGTGAAGAGTTGTGTTTGAAATAGTTGACTCTTGTTCCTTTACCACCCACAGTCCCAGAAAGATTCTCTATTGCTGCAAAGGAGTTAAGTGTTCTTTTTCAATTAACTTTCAAGTCAAACTCAAGGATGAATTTTAAAAAAAAAAAGTGAGAGCATTTGTCCTTGGACCTTTCATGTTAGGTGACAGCAAGAAAGCATGGAAGGAAGACATAAAGTGAAACTGAAAGCATGCAGGATTGCCAATATTGAATGGGTGGGGATACTGGCATTTTCATTTATTTCAATGGTAATAGCCTCATGTCTCTGCAATTTCATGTCTTGCATAAAGAAGTGTGGAAAGGTTGTTATAAATAGAGTTAGTCAGATTCTTCATTAAAGATGCATAAACAAACTTTTCTAAATTCAGCTACTACACTTGGGCTGATACATTGATGGAGGGCATAGCTAAAACTTTCGGTGAAGTCGGTTAGGATTGCAGTAAGCAGCACTCAACAGAAACCTTACCAGAGTGTGGTTCCTATATAACAAGTCCATTTGTGATCAACCCAAAACCCACTGGACTGGCATAAGAGTTATCCAGGACCCAGTTTCCATCTAATTTACTGCTGTGTCATCTTTAGGATGCCACTTTCATTCTTGTGACTGTTAGATGGCTCCTCCATCTTGAGATACTGTATCTGCATTCCAAGCAAGAAACAGCAGAAAGATGGAAGGCAGAAGGCAAAAGACAAAAGAACAGCTGCATTTCGTCTATTTAAAAATAGTCCCTGAAGGCCCTTCCAACAATTTTTCCTTATACCCATAGTTCCCAAACTGTGTGTCAAACTACCTCATAGGGTCACCTAATTCATGGGAAGATGACATAAGTTTTTGAGGAAAGCACCATAACATTCAACATTTATCAGACTAAGTGAAAAACTAGCTTGAGCATTTGGGTTCAACATTGGATCTTGGTATATTGAAATGACCTGTCTGAAAAGCTGGAATTTTGACAACGCTATTATTAAAAAGAAAACAAATATCATATGCAAATCACTGTCAAACAGAAAATGAGGGCAACACGGTTCAATATGATTCCAAGATTTGAAAAGTTGCACAGCATTAAGGCACAAACCTCCCATTATGCATAATTTGGTTTGTCAAGAATGTAATAAAAATCGTTTTTCTCTTAATTTACTTATATTATTTTTTCAAATGGCTACTACCTTATTAGAACATAGATATTTACGGGGCGCCTGGGTGGCTCAGTTGGTTAGGCGACTGCCTTCGGCTCAGGTCATGATCCCAGAGACCCGGGATCGAGTCCCACATCGGGCTTCCTGCTCGGCGGGAAGCCTGCTTCTCCCACTCTCACTCCCCTTGCTTGTGTTCCCCCTATGGCTGTGTTTCTCTCTGTCAAATAAATAAAAATCTTTAAAAAAAAAAAAAAAGAACATAGATATTTACTAAGTCGTTCAGTGGAACCACTTAACAAAACTGTTAGGTATTTCTTTTGGCTTAAGGGCACTATGAAAAAATTACTAAGGCACTAAGAGCTCCATGACTGAGAAAGTTTGGTAACATCTGCCTTATATCTTTAGCCATCTCTACCTGCAAAGGACTGTGGGAAGATGTGAACTTTTGTTAGACACAAAACCAGGACTCTATTAATAAAGAAAAAGGAGAAAATGAATATTGAGCAGGCAGCAAGCAGTTTCTACTCCATAGACAGACTAAGAATTTTAATACTATTCCCGTTTCTTTTTCTTTTTCTAACATTTTATCTTCAAGTCCAAGGAAAGGACAATTTAATAACTGGAAAAATATGGTAAATTACTAGTCAATGCTCAGGCCTACTAATTATATACTTGGGTATTATCCTTGTGGACTTTTTAAAACTCACATCACTTTATTAGTTCAAGTTATTATATATTAGTTCAAATATTATACATTTTAAATTATGTTAAGTATGTTAATTGTCACTGTCGGTTATAATGGATCTAATAAACTGGGGCTAAGTTAGGTATCTTATAGAATTACATTAACATTTACCAAAATTGTATTCCAATAATTAACAGATTTAGTTCAGCTTTCTAAACCCAACAGAGGAAGTAATTTAGAAACCAAAAGTTTAAGATTCAATATCTAGTGATGAAAAACTTTAAGCATTTACAAAAATAGCTTAAAATTGGCATTTTATATACTTATATATCTAAGTCAATAACCTGGGGCTATGTTGAAGCAATAATTATCAAAGAATAGTATTCTTTAAATCTCTATTTTACCACACCATATATATTGTGTGATGACAACTGCAATGAAAGTACATAAAAGAGATAACCAAATAGTACTTAAGGAGCTAAAATACCCATCTTAAATTTTACTTCAGCAAGTTGGTACTTATTTAGATTATAGAACACTGGTATAATGTGTTTCCTTGTAATCACACCCAGAAACACTTAAAACTGAAAATACACAATGGCTATATCAGCCCAAAGCTTAGAAGTACAAAATGTAAAGAGTAACTGATGTATTTATTTTAAAGACACAATAATCTTTGTAAATTTGACAGGAATTTTATTTTAAACCAAAACTTCTATCTGGGTCTATAGAAACTGATTTCAGTATAGTACATCTTTTTTTTTTTTTTTAAGATTTTATTTATTTGACAGAGAGAAACAGCCATAGAGGAAACACAAGCAGGGGGAGTGAGAGAGGGAGAAGCAGGCTTCCCGCCGAGCAGGGAGCCCGATGTGGGGCTCGATCCTGTGTCTCCTGGATCATGACCTGAGCCAAAGGCAGTCGCTTAACCAACTGAGCCACCCAGGTGCCCCTCAGTATAGTACATCTTATGATATGAATTGAGGGCTCCTCTTTCTCCCCCGCCAAAAAAAAAATAAAAAAGAAAGCAAAAAAAACATAAATGCAAATTGAAAGATCTGTATCTGGAAGGCTCCTACTGTCCATATCATTTGATATTAGTTATAATGTGAATTTATTGATACTGATAGCCTAAATCCTCTTAATATCCAGCTCTGGCATTAAACCAGTGTCATTGTGGTTTAAGGCCTGAAATAAATATTATGTGTTGCCCCGACATCTGATTCCAAGGCTTCAAATGGCCTGACCACAGTTCCCGGCTCCACTCTGCTCTCAGAGACAAAATCCCCTACCCAAACAAAGCCATCATGGAAACCAGACACCATGCCTACTTACCCTTGAACCACAGGTTTCAGTTAAGGGCCAGCCCACAGAATTATTGGAACAAGCCAATCACATACTCCCATAGGACCCGAGTCATCTCACCCTCTTCTCACTACAAAGTCTGCTGGCTTAACTCTCTGCTTGTTCCACTGTTCTTAAGATCACCTCCCTGTGACACGTGGTATGCGGTACCCTCCGACAGCAGACTGGGAGTACATGTGACTAATAAACTGCTGTTGTCTCATCTTTCTAGAGTCCAGTGTCATTTGTTTGGCCTTCCCCATAACCCTAGGGCAAGAATCCTTCCCTCACTAATGGGGTGACAAAGAGGTAGTCAAAACAGTCATAAAAACATGGAACTGGGGCACCTGGGTGGCTCAGCTGGTTAAGCGACTGCCTTTGGCTCAGGTCATGATCCTGGAGACCCGGGATCAAGTCCCACATCAGGCTCCCTGTTCGGTGGGAAGCCTGCTTCTCCCTCTTTCAGTCCCTCGGCTTGTGTTCCCTCTCTGGCTGTGTTTCTCTCTGTCAAATAAATAAAATCTTTAAAAAAAAAAGGAACAAAAAAAATCATAACTTAGAGATATAAATTAAAATGATTATTACTAATAAAATGATGATAATAATGATTATGGGGGCACCTGGGTGGCTCAGTCAGTTAAGCTTATGGGACTGAGCCCATGTGGGAGTCTGCTTAAGATTCTCTCTCCCTCCCCCACTGCCTCTCCCCCCATTCCTGCACTTGCACACAAAAGAAAGAAAGAAGATATCATTTTATTTATTTTAAAGATTCTATTTATTATTTATTTGAGAGAGAAAGTGAGAGAGAGCATTACACGGGAGAAGGTCAGAGGGAGAAGCAAACTCCCCGCAGAGCTAGGAGCCCGAAGCAGGACACAATCCCAAGACTCCAGGATCATGGCCTGAGCCAAAGGCAGTCATAGCTAAACCAACTAAGCCACCCAGGCACCCAATATCTTTTTAAAGTAATAATAATTATCACCTAAACAGCTATCTATATGCTAAGTACCTGTTCTGGGTGTTCTACATACATGTTGTTATTCAATCTTTTGAATAGCTCTTTGACATATCACATTTTATGAACAAAGAAAATAAGGTTTACAGGAGTTAAGTAATTTAATTAAGGTTATAAAACTATTTGGGCAATGAGCTAAGATTAAATTTAAGCAGTCTGACACCATTACCCTAAAAGATCACTGTCATTCATATAGATCTAATCTATATATTTCATTTCTAGTAAGAAGTCATCTCATATCTTTCAGGGAAGAGTTTATCCAAAATCCATATTATAGGGTGCGTGGGTGGCTCAGTGGGTTAAAGCCTCTGCCTTGGGCTCAAGTATGATCTCCAGGTCCTGGGATCAAGGCCCCCATCAGGCTCTCTGCTCAGCATGGAGCCTGCTTCCTCCTCTCTCTCTCTCTATCTGCCTCTCTGCCTGCTTGTGCTCTCTCTCTCTGTCAAATAAATTAAAAAATATTTTTAAAAAATCCATTATATGGGGCGCCTGGGTGGCTCAGTTGGTTCAGCTCAGGTCATGATCCCGGAGACCCAGGATCCAGTTCCACATCGGGCTCCCTGCTCGGCAGGAAGCCTGCTTCTCCCTCTCTCACTCCCCCTGCTTGTGTTCCCTCTCTGGCTATGTTTCCCTCTATCAAATAAATAAAATGTTTTTTAAAAATCCATAATATAGTGAACCTTTTCAAAGTTCAAATTTCAAAAAAAAAATTGTAAGGTTTTATTTATTTATTTGACAGAGAGAGAGAGTGAGCACAGCAGGGTAAGCAGCAGGCAGAGGGAGAGGGAGAGGGAGAAGGAGGCTACCTGCTGAGCTGGGAGCTGATGCCTGGATTGATTCCAGGACCATGGGATCATGACCTGAGCTGAAGGCAAACGTTTAACTGACTGAACCACCCAGGCAGCCCTAAATCCTATTCTGGACAAATAATTTCACCATCATGAGTCTTAAATACATCCACATAAATTAAAATGTAAACTGTTTTAATCAAAAACAAATTTTAAAGTTCATATTAAAACTAAACTGTAAAAAAATTATTTGATATGTTGAATGTCTTCCAAAGCAATATTGTCAATCACAATTCTCACATAAATGTTACTAACCTGATTGATTTGGGGGCATGCTGGGAAATCATTCAACATTATTGTTACCATGTTTTTTAACAGTGAAGTTGATCAACTAAAGCATTATTTTGAAAGGCTACTCTATTTAATAGTGAATACTAAAAAAATTAACATTAAAAATAATTTCTTATTATTTAACACTTCTTTTTTTTTATTGTTACTTCAATTTTTTTTCCAGTGTTCCAAGATTCATTCCCCATTCCCCACACACAGTGCTCCACGCTTTAGGTGTCCCTAGTACCCACGACCAGGCTCTCCCTTCCCTCCATCCCCCTCCCTCCAAGTCCTTCAGTTTGTTTCTGTGTCCAAAGTCTCTGTTGTTTCCTTTCTCTCCCTGGATTACCCTAGTTCCCATTTACTTTCCTTCTCCCACTGTCCTCCAGGTTATCCCTCATGCACCACAAGTAAGTGAAACTATGCGATACTTGACTTTCTCTTCTTGGCTTATTTCACTCAGCATAATCTCTTCCAGTCTGGTCCATGTTGCTACAAAAGTTGGATATTCGTCCTTTCTGATGGAGGCATAGTATTCCATTGTATATATGTACCACATCTTCTTTATCCATTCATCTGTTGATGGGCACCTTGGCTCTTTCCACCATTTGGCGATTGTGGCCATTGCTGTGATGAATATTGGGGTGCATATGGCCCTTCTTTTCACTACATCCGTATCTTTGGGGTAAATGCCCAGTAGTGCAATTGAAGGGTCATAGGGTAGCTCTATCTTTAATTTTTTAAGGAATCTCCACACTGTTTTCCAAAGCGGCTGCACCAGTTTACATGCCCACCAACAGTGTAAGAGGGTTCCCCTTTCTCCGCAGCCTCTCCAACACTTGTTGTTTCCTGTCTTGTTAATTTTGGCCATTCTGACTGGTGTAAGGTGGTATCTCAGAGTGGTTTTGATTTGAATTTCCCTGATAGCTAGTGACGCTGAACATTTTTTCATGTGTCTATTAGCCGTTTGTATATCTTCTATGGAGAAGTGCCTCGTCATGTCTCTTGCCCATTTTTTGATGTGTTCATCTTCTTTTTGGGTGTTGAGATTGAGTAGTTCTTCATAGATCTTGGATACCAGCCCTTTGTCTGTAGTGTCATTTGCAAATATCTTCTCCCATTCTGTGGGTTGCCTCTTTGTTTTGTTGACTGTTCCCTTTGCTGTTCAGAAGCTTTTTATATTGATGAAGTCCCAGAAGTTCATTTTTGCTTTTGTCTCCTTTGCCTTTGGAGACGTGTCTTGAAAGAAGTTGCTGTGGCCGATGTCAAAGAGGTTACTGCCTATGTTCTCTTCCAGGATTTTGATGGATTCCTGCCTCACATTGAGGTCTTTCATCCATTTCGAGTTTGCCTTTGTGTGTGGTGTAAGAGAATGGTCTAGTTTCATTCTTCTATATGTAGCTGTCC